>JBBMKE010000003.1:11327082-11340133 GCA_037834125.1 Lippia alba
TAATGGTAATGTGTGCGTATATATATTCAAAATTAGTTTGCGTCCCTCCTCAGCAATATTCAATCTCACATTGTGGCTACTGCTTGCCATTTTTTCACTTAATGTTTGTCCTGCCTTACAAAATAACGGGATGCTCATTTGATGAAATTATTGTTTTTACCTTTTTCTTCATTTGAGATGAAATTCAGGAGCATAAAAGACTTCTAGTTTTTTAAAAAAATATCTTCACTATTAAATAATAGGATTAAACTCTAAATAAAATCCATATAAACGTTGCAAATTCCATATTGGTTAATCACGTCTAGAATAAATATTTAGTGCCTTGAAAGTCCACTATAATGCATATCATATTTCTCAAATCACAAATAATTTTTGAATAATATACAAAATATTTTAAAATATTTTAGACAATTATATATGCATTTCTTATCTTGTATTATTGCAATTATGTGCGCACGTATAAGAACTCTCTTAATCCATTAAAGTTATTACGATTTAGTCTTTCAGGGTAATGCAAGTCCAAATTAAAGATAAGTTGAGGTGGCCCTGTTGAAGGCTAAAATTTGTGTCAAATAAAAATATAATACGTGTAAATTAAATAAAGAATTTAGAAGTTCACACACAAATGTATGATATTGCTAGAAGATTAATTAGATTGACTGAATAAAAATCAGGAGTTGATTGAAAATTGGCATGTGGTTTGATCCACATGAGAAGTCCAGGTTTTAATTTTTTTTTTTTTAAAAGGTGGGTGTAAATAAAATCATTCATGATCCATATACCACATAAAACATTGAGACTCGAATGCACATAAAAATAAGAAACATTGTCCATCATGTGGGTAAATCTAAATTGAATTGGACTGAATTTTAATTAATTAAAAAATTGGTTAAATAACTCAATTAATTGTAATATATATTAACCTAATAAATAAATAATTAACGAATTAATTTTTAATCCAATAAACTTTGGAATAATTATTTTAATAAGATTAGAATAATATCCTAATTAAGATTAGAAAAACCTAATCAATTTAGGATATCATTCTAATTTAATTATAGATACTTATCTAGTAGGATTATAATAAAATCTTAATCAAATTAGGATAGCTATCAGAACACAAGAAGAATCAGCAATCCTATCATGGCCTAACAAGTGGATCGAACCCCATGCCTTATGCCTATATACAGGGGGTTCGAATCACATATCAAATTTAAAATAAATCAACACGCATGACGTGTTACAGTTACTGAAAAACAGCAAGCAATCAGTTATCAGTGATTGCTTCGAATGTGAGAATTGACCAAGCGAACTCTTGCACTCAAAAGTTTATGTTTGACTAAAAGCAATCAATTCTTGCTCCCAAGGAGGGAATTGAATTTACTTTTGGTTAGAATGACATGACATTGATGAATAATGGAATAAATTGTGAGATTTGATGGTGGATTAGTCATGTCATGGTGGATGTGTGTTGAATAATTAACTTTTCATTCAAATATTCGCAAAAATATTAGGGATGAATAATAAAAAATAAAAAATACTAATAAACATTAAATTTAAATAAGATTATTAATCTAATCTTCTTTCATAAACATGTAATTATGAAATTATATTATCCAACTATTTTTTTGGTAAAGTATGAAGTTATATTATCCAACTATAAACATGTAATTATGAAGTTATTATATTAACCAACTATATATATTTTTTTTTGGTAATTATGAAGTTACATTATCCAACTATTTTTTGGTAACTAATCAAAGAGGATCCTTGATTTGGCCAAATTAATTAAAGTCATGATCACATGGAGATTTGCCAAGTTTGTTGGCAAAATTTGAAACGATAATATTTGAAAATTCGTAAATATATGCCAAGCTTGCTGGTATTTGGGATAGACAGTAATATACGATTTGGCTAAGATATGACCAGAACGGTACCTTTTGATTGCACGACTCCTGTAAAGAATCACCATCACGACCTTCAAAATATAGACTATCCCCAGTCTGCGTAATGAAATTTGCCAGCTTCGGACATCGTCGAATAACAACAGAATTTAGCATTGGGAATTTAATGCTTTCACATCCTTTAGAAAAAGTTGTAAGCATAGGCAGATCACATAGATCCAAATTCTTCAATTTGGGGAACGTGATATGACAACAATGTTCATCCTTTTCATTTTCTTCATTCCAAAATACTTCTTCCAACATCGCGCACTTTTCAATTCTTAGTTTTTCAAGTAGTATTAGGCCATTTTTTGCCATCTTCACCGAAAAGAGCTTACGTAGTTTGCCACAGCTCTTGAGCGATATGGAAGAAAGGTTGCAAAGTGAAATATATTGATGCGGGCTCTTCCAAAGGTGACGCAGTGCTGGCAATTCCTCCAGTTTTAATTTTTTAAGATTCCCAAAAGAATGGGATGCAATTGACGGCATTGAAGCATCGCATATCTCTTCTAAGTTGGGAAGTTCACATAGTCTTAGAGACTCCAAGAGAGGAAAAATACGAGCACTCTGATCCATTGATGATGTTATATTCACCAATCTGTTTATCGTCGAACAATCATGGTACATTAATTCCTTGATGCTTTGTGATTGTGCTGCACACAAATTATTTGCGCCATCTCCGGAGGCACGTAGATATCCGGTGCTTGTAAGAAAGCTGTGAATCCATTTTCCCATCTTAATCTCCTTCTCGTCCAATTTGATATGCATTCTTTTTTCTCCCAAATTTCCATATAGACCCCAGGGATCTCCAAGCCTGATCATAAACTTGACTATATTGGAGGGATCTATATCTATCTCTTCTGCAGCTAAAGTGGCATTCCTGATTTCAATTTCCAATCTGGTGAGATTTTTCAAGTGCTCAAGCTCACAAAGGGCTGCATTTTCTCTGTTTTCCCAATTTGTCTTTGTTTCCCATTTGTCAAAGCTCCGCACGATGGCCAACTCCTCCAATTGTACAAGGTTTGATATGACCCCCGGCGCTATTGTTTTGAGTTTGTCACAGTATAAAACTTCCAACAGTTTCAGCCGATTCAATCTCCCGATCTCTGCAGGCAACTCCTTAATACCGCAATGATGACAAAGAAGAATTTCCAAACTCGATAACTCGCCAACAGTAGAGATTGAATCCAGGGAGTAACAGTCTTCTAAATGCAAAGTTCGAAGTTTTTTCAGGAATTGTGTTGTGCCCGGTAGTAATTTAAATGCAGTATTGTAAAAAGACAACACATTAAGCTCTTCCATTCGTTGGAAAGGGTCGATTACGATTTCAATAGGAGATTGCAATTGCCGAAATTGCCTCATGCCCGGTAGTGATACAAATGTTGTTGGGGTGTTGTTTTGTAGCAATAGGAGACGAAGACTTGGAAAATTCAACGCATTAGGAAGCTTAATCAGTTCTTCTTCTTCCACAGAAATCCACTGGCAATTAACAAACTTTTCTCCCAAACAACATTTTGAGCTAAAATTGTGATGAATAAACCCTTCCTTGGAAGCAATAAATATGGCTACATCACGGACAACGTCATGCATTTTGACATGATTCTCATCAGAACCGGCTAGTAGCAAAAAACAGTTTTTTAGCGTATCAAGCAACGTGCACACTCTATTCCTTGCTTGTTTCACATCTTCAATTGCTTCAAACATGCGTAACCCCATGCCATACATTGTCAAGATGTCGACACGAATATTATAATCTTCAGGAAATAAACAACAAAGCAAGAATACGTGTCTTGCACGCTGATTTGCCAAGAAATCGTAACTTAGCTTAATAGGATTATAAACTTTGTCAAGAACAGGTGGCATATCTATCGGGTTGGAACTTCTCAATTGTTGCAGCGCATCTTCCCAAATACTTTTGCTTTTCTTATTTTTTAGTGTCGTCCCGACAGTTGTAAGAGCAAGCGGTAGACCATTGCACTCCATTACGACTTGCTTTGCTATAGAATGCAAATCGGAGTCGTCAACTAATGTTCCAACTTTCTCCTGAAAAAGATGCCATGCTTCATCTTCGGATAATATTTTCACTGCACAAACCTTTTGAGTATCCATTTCACTCAAAACATCAATGTTTCGAGAGGTTAAAAGGATCGTGCACCTCTCGTTTTCATAAGGAATTCCTAAATCCTCCAATTTGAAACTTTCCCATACATCGTCCATAACCAAGAGGATTCTCTTTTCGCCCGTTAGTCTGGCACGTAATTGATTTGCTCTACCTGATAGGATTTCCGCATCCCACTTCTTTATGCCCAGTAATTCGCCAATTTCCTGCTGCATCTTGAGCATGTTAACTTGTTGACTGACAACTATCATCACAACTTCATCACACAAATGTTCTTCACTCACTCTATTCATAATCCTCTTAGCCATTGTAGTTTTTCCCACCCCTCCCATCCCACATATCCCTAACCTATAAACCTTATTACCTCTCAAAGCTGTCACAATATCATCCTCCATCTCTTTTCTTGATGGGAATTCATGTGTGAACTCTGGTGGAAGGGATACCATTGATGCTGGCGGTGCAGGCTGTGATATAGGATTAAAGTTGCACCTATCAAGATGTTCCTTGATTGCTTTTGTTGCCTTCTTTGCCTTCCTGCTGGTTGAATAGCGTGATTTCAAATTAAAAAATGTCCTTCGTGCCTTGGGGATTTCATTCAAAATTTCAGTTATGTTGATTTTGTTTGCAGCATTTTCTAACCAAGTCTCAACTTCAGGGACGATCACTTCTGCATTATTCTTGGCCGCATCAACTTGCATCTGCAGCCCAGCCCTTTTATTCTCAAGATTTTGAGCTTCATCCCTTAGGTTGTGAATGTTGCTATTGAAGCAGCACAAATAAGTAAACTGGCGCTTGACCGCTACAAGAATTGGTTTTCCAAGGTATTCCACGACTGGCCCCACAAGACTGGTCAGAACTTCTGTCATTTCCACTTCCTTCGTAGTATACGTACTGTTAATTGTCATGCAACAAGAGTATGGGTTACGAGGGTTTAAAAACATCACTAGTAACCAAAATTAACTTGCCTAAAAAGAAATTTGGAGAGTTTAAAAAACATCACTAATTAGCAAAATTAACTTGCCCAAAAAGAAATTAAAAAGAAATAAAAATGAATCGTATGGATACTTGTAGCATGTTTATTCTGTGATGTCATGAGCAATAATATATGAAAGTGAGAATTAGTATTTAAGTGATAGTGTGTGTTTAAAAAAAAATTATAAACCATGGACAATAAATATTCATTTTGGATAGTGGTTCAGGTTTAATTTCATATCATATTAGATGAATTTGGAAAAAACTCGTGGATATGAAGCCAGCGATATATAAATTGTACATTACGTGATGAAATTAAATGAAACTATACTTTCCATGAAAATTTTGTTAAAATTTGACGTTATGGATAGATTTATTCTTGGAGAGATATCAAATTCCTTGGTAAGAATCCATTGAATAAAATCCACAAACCAATAATAAATAAATTGAAAGCAATAACGAAATTCCTTGTTAAGAACTCATATAATAAAACCCACAAACCAATAATAAATAAATTGAAAGTAATAACGACTGGAATTTTGTGGTATGTTATATTCTACATGATACATTAAGATGTTTATACTTTATATGTAATTAAGGGTTGTATATTAGGTTGTACACAAAGGATTGCAAATTGGTAAGTATAAAACATAAGTCTTATTGCGGGACATTTATTTTGTGTTTGAAATAAAGTTGTACCAAACAGTTACAATGTTAATTGTATGACACTAAAGTCCTTATTCATGTGTTGGTATCAAAACGTTTTTATGAGTTTATTGTTGTATTATATGTCATCATTTGTGTCACATAAATCTAAAGTTACATACCACATAATATGAGAAAGAAATAGAGAGACAAATATGTAAATTGTTGTAAATTAGGAAGAGTTAGAAATTTAGATAAATTTTTGATTTGATGTAAATATACTTTAGTACAAAATACACACGAACTGATACTTGTGAGTTCAGTCAAGAAAACATACGTCCACACATATAACTCGTTTTCCCAAATACCAAATAAATAAGCGCAAAATAAAAAACATAAATCTATTACTTCTCAACTGTTTAAGCCCACAACTATCAAATTTGCTTCCAAGTGTAAGAAGATCTGCTGCGACAAGCTCCAGTAATTCCTAATAATATTTACAAACAATAACAGCTTTACTATCGTGTCCCACTAAAATAAAATATTTAGAAAGGCGTGATATAATCATGCATACGTAGATATATGTCACTGTATAATATTAAATTACCTTTAGTTTACTCGAAGATATTACTTCTCTGTAGATCCTGATTCCACTCTGCAGAGATCAAGCGGGAGACCATAAGAGATCTGAGATGTGTTGAAGTAGTCCTTAGTGACAAATAAACTCTAACAGTGACTGCAAAAAGATAATCCAAATTCTGACGTTTGTTGAAGTAGTCTTAGTGACACAACAAACTTTAATAGAGAATGCAAAAAGATAAACCAACGGTACGTACTTACTAATCAACCGCGACGAAAGTTGAGAAATTAACGAGACAATCAACACCTGAAAAAGACAGTATATTCAATTTTTTTCTTTTTCTTGCGTGTGTTTTGATGGATGAGTACACTCTACTCTTATGTATGAGATTCAAGCTCCGAATGTAGTTGCAGGAGGTTTGTGGTGATGTAGACGAGATTCAGAGAGAGAGGAGTATTTGGATACCAAAGAAAAATTATCAGAAAATTTTGAAGGCACTGTAGTTTTCTTTGGGAGATGAGATAAGCATACTCGTTGACGTGAGGGACTTGCAAAGTAATCGGTGAATGCAGTTTCCTCTTTTTTTTTTGAGAAAGTGAATGCAAGTTTCCGAAATGTATATAATAATATATATATATTTTCTATTAAAGATTAAAATTGTGTACTTCCCAAAAAAAAAATCTTATTCTTTTAACCTTTACTCTTGTCATGTCCCTTGCTTGGGGTAAATTCAAATCACTCCCCTCTACTGTTCAAAATTTTATTTTACTCCCCATAAAATTATACTACATTATAGGATATATATACTATATTATATCATATTTATACTACATTATACCATATTTATTACTACATATTTAGAGAGTTAGAATATATTCATAACACTTGTGCATACACTATATTGCTAAAATTATACGACATTATAGGATATAGATATTACATTATATCATATTTATACTACATTATCTGAAACTTATACGTGGAGAGTTAAGTAAAAATATGATGTTCAATTGGGGAGTTAAGTAAAAATATGATGTCTAATTGGGGATTTATCTGATATTACCCGCTTGCTTGGAGATTGGAAAATTTGAGAATTCCATAATAATGAGACTAATTTGAAATTTTCAAATATTTGTTCTTACAAATTATTTTAAAATTGAATATAAAAATGCCGAAGACGGGTTAGTGATTTTTCATTTTGTTTCTTGCTAGTGGAAAAGATTCTCTTACCAAAGAATGGAAAACTGTGTATTTGAGGGTGGGGTTATTCTTATGTCTTAGTCATTGGTTGTTGAAATCGATTTAATGAAAATTGATTGGTTGTTGAAATCGATTTAATGAAAATTGATTGGTTGTTGAAATAGCTTTAATGAGAATCCAATGAGAATGAGAACGTTTATTTCTCGGTCATTTTTTCACACTTTTTTTTAATTGGAGGAAAAAACAAAAAGGAAACAGAAAAGTAAAAGAAAACGCGTGAACAGGTGGGCCCTGAATCCTATCTCAGTTAATAACTTGAATTATCGGTTCCGAGGAAAAGATAAAAAGGGAACAGAAAAGTAAAGGAAAACGCGTGAACAGGTGTACGGTCCTGAACCGGGCAGGTTTTCTCCAGCTTTGGGTGCAATTTTTCCCGTCCTTTGGCGCTCCAACATTTAACTCATTTTGCGGGATCATTCAGACTGGACAAACCACTGCTCACCAATTAAATCGCCAAAAGTGGGCAAGTCCAATTCGATTTTCAAAGGCATTGCATAGCATGAACATTCACATATGAATTGATTCATTATAGTTAATTATACTTAATCCTCAAATTAGATTGAATAATTTGCAAGTCAAATATCAAAATTAAATATAATTATAGATATCACTCTCGTAAGGATAGATAATTACACACTTAACCATCAAATTTCTAAGATTCTGTTAAAAATATTTAAAAAATATGTGAACTTCCGTTATGGCCCCAAATTATCAGTTAAATAATATTCAAATATTTGTCTGAAAATTTAATTTCTAAAATACCGACTCTAATCTAAGAATTAAATGGAGAAATTTTCATCCAATTACCCCGTGCAATGCGAAAGTAGAATAAAAAACCCAATATATATATATATATATATATATATATATATACACTTAAAAAAAATTTATGTTTTTCAAAACATGCAAACTTTATGTTTTTCAAAACATGCACAAAAAATCCTAAAATGAGCAAATGAGGTTTTAGCACGTTGACTGCCACTGAAATTAAAATTTTCTTCACTTTTTTTATACTTATATATATATATATATATATTGCGAAATAGAACCACAATAATGCAAACAACACAAAGATATTAAAGAGAGAAACTATAAATTGTATTACGAATCGACTTATGAAAATGAATGTACATAGGGTCCTATTTATAGGAAGAGTTTACAATGTGAACGCATGCAAAAACACGGTTGCTTAACAGTGTTAACTACGCGGTAATACCACGTGAAAACAAGTTGGCAAAACTTACAATTTGCATCCCATTTAACATGTCAACTATTGGACTTATTTCAACACTCCCTATTGGGATGGTATTGTAAATATCTCTTTGTATACGTCTTTGGTGTTGTCTCATTGAAAACTTTATCAGAAAAAATCAAGTGGAACAAAAAATCGAAAAAGGAAAAGGGTACAGTCATGTATGCTCCCCCTGATGTTGATATCCGTGAGATATTCTCATAAATCTCGGAGGTGACGCATTCTGATGTCATGAACATGTTTCTTAAAAGTTGTAGTGAGAAGCGCCTTTGTAAAGAGATCTGCGGAGTTGTCACATGATTGAACGTATTTAACACTGATTTCTCCGTTCTTCTCAACATCTTGTGTATATTGAAAGAACTTTAGGTGGATGTTCTTGGTTGTATCAGTTCTGTTATATCCCTATTTTATTTGAGCAATACATGCAACCTTATTTTCATATATCATCGTTGGGCTCTTATCAATATGGATACACCGCAAATGGTCAAGATGTATCGAGTTATTGATCTTAACGAAACACATTCTCGACTTGCCTCGTGAAATGCAATGGTCTTAGCGTGATTAGAGAAAATAGTAACTAGGGTTTGTTTAAGTGATCGCCAAGAGATTGCAGTACCTCCAATTATAAAGACAAAACCTGTTTGGGATCTAGCTTTGTGTATATCCGATAAAGATCCTGCATTTGCATAACCAACCAAAATTTGTTTTGTATTTTTAGAATAAAACTATCCCAAATCAACTGTACCTCGGAGATATCGGAATAAATGTTTAATCTCATTCTAATGTCTTTTCGTTGGTGATGAGCTGAACTTGCTAACAATTTTGGTATCGTATCGTGTAAAATGTGTGTGTACTACTATTTTCACTTATTCAAATTTAGTCCTAATTTTTTTAAAATAGTGCAATATTGGTCCCGACGCTTGTTTTTTTGGCGGGATTCTTACGTGTCTTTTATATACACCTTTAGTGGATCTCATTAATTGTCTTTTAAATCATTTTTTCATAGTTATAACTATATGTGATATTTTTTTTTACCATTAGAATTTAAGTAAGAACAATTGATTTTACCCCCATACATGGTTGTAATTGTAAAAAGCCTTTTTAAAAGATAAATAGTGGTACCTGCTAATGGTACACGCGAGTGATATGTCTAAACAAAAACACTAAGTAATTAATCAAGAAAATCAGTTACACCATTTTCAAAAGTTTTAAGAATAAAATTGCATACCGGTATAACATCGGGCCGTCGGATAAGCCATTGTACATAGTACCTTTTGAGAATATCCTCGCGCTACCAGGAGCTCGGGAATTGGGATATTCTTCAGCCGGTGGTTAACCAATCGAAGGAGCGGGTAAGAGTCATGATCTCCCGTCTCGATAGTGTGTCTCATAAGGTGGTTTTTGGGCCTTGCAAACCCTTCCACCGCACCGGAGGAAGAAGGATGAAAAATTATTTTTCAAATTCAAGTCAAGTTATGATTATGATCAAGATTATGTCACTTCAATGTTTAATCACACATTTTGGAGTTGGTTGGAGAATTACCCTCTCACCGGGCCACATTAAGTTATGATTTGTCAAGTAATGAAATGATATTCGTAATTCCAAGCGAGATGTTTTCTAAAACTATCCACTTGGATTATTTCCTAAAACTTACTCGGAGTTATGGATTGCATGTGCATGTGATATTATATTATGAGCCTCACTTAGTCTTTGGACTAAAACCCTCACGTTGTTTGTTTTTAGGTATTTTGCAAGGTTTTGCTAAGCGGGGAATAAGTCGATCGTGTCGGTTGTCTTATTTTGGTCTTAGCATTTCATCCTTGATACTCATGTTATGTAATACCCAAAATTTTATAACCTAAAATATAATATTCTGATAAATATTTGGTATTTAGAATTCGATAAATTGATAACGTCAGCCAAGCTATTATTATTATTATTATTAGTATTATTATTATGAAAAAATATATTGTTAAATTTTTATGTATATATAGATATATATTTGTGTATTGTGTATATAAATTTTTTGTCTTTTTCCATTATTGACCACCCAACAAAATTAAAATTAGTACTAGTGAGGGTCAATATAATAAGAAAGCGTTTGATACGCTATATTAACCCTAATTAGCCATTTCTGTACGATTTAATCTCCTGTTTGATACAATCGATTAACTTTTTGCGGCCCGCAAAGTTAATCTCAAGCCCGGCTAAAGTCCACACTTTTCACCAATTAACCCCTGAAATTAATCGCGGGGGTAGGGGTGCGATTAACTCATCTTGGACGACAGCCATGCCATACTCAAAATTTTCAGTCAATCTTACCCCCATCTCGCTGGCATCAACTTTTCTCATCCTTTGTCGATTCACCAGGCATCAACTTCAATTTTCATTCTCTCCAACAAAATAATAGGGTTTCACAGAGCAGCCAGTAACGTCGCCATCTTCAATTTTGCACAAAGCTGAGGATTTTTTAAGCTGCTCTACCATATCTTTGCTGCAACGTTTTTCGTCGAGCGTGGTGTTTCAATTTCACCAATTTATCCTTTCGCATTCGCGCAAAAGTTCAGAATAACAACTTATTTTGTAAGTTCCAATCAGTCTCTATTTGTTCTACTAATTGTTCTTGCAGATTTAATTGTTGGTGGGTGGTGTTAAATTTTCATGTTGTAATGAACAGCCTCCCAGTTGAAGCGGGTTGCTTTCAATTTTTATGTGCACCAAAATTGCACAGATTATTTGGAGCTCTTCCAGCAAAACCATGGTTCTTAGTTCTACCAGAGAAATAGGCTACTTAAAAATGCATTTCTTGTTCGAGTTTTGAATAAGTTTTAATTGTATACTTCTTTCCTCAATCTGAGTCAATTGTAATTTGTTATCTAGATTCCTAACAACTACTACTTCATGTCTATATTTCCTGAAATTCAATATGTCTATGTAGTGCCTTCACTTACTTGCTCTCATGTTCCAAGCCTGAGTGAGTTTAATCTACAAGGGAGCTATATATATATATGTATTTATAACCACCAATCTTTCATTCTAAAAATGCAGCCCTGACAATTTCATGCTATATGTACATTTGATACTGAGATGACAATGTCTTCAAAGAAGAAAATTTTTAGATAATATTCATTAAGATTAATGTTTTTGATGTGAGTATATGTTTTTAAGAAACAGATACTAAATTGTGGGATTTGTTCGAGAATAGTGAAAACCTTCTTCAGTTGCCAGAAGCATGAAATGCCATTTGATGTATTTCATACCATGCGTTTTGAAATATTTTTCATTCACATATATAAGGATATTAGTTTGAAATGTATTTAACCCCAGAATTTAGTTTACTTCAGGAGTCTATAAGGAATTATGCTGATAATGTGCTCCTAAGTACACCTGATTCTTTAGTTATATCAGTGGCCAAAAGCCCAAGTTTCAGTGAAGATGAACCAAAAAGTCAATCTATCTCTGTCTCAACTCCTCGTAAAGCTAGAGGGCAAAGCTCTGGAATGGATGTCCTCGACTCTCTGAAGTTCACATATAAGGCAAGCACTATACATTATGTCACTACTTTTTTTTTTCTGTTTATTGTTATTTTGACACTACAAGTATACCTGAACTTTAATCTGATACAATAATAATAGGTATCATTGGCCACTTGAACTTATTGCAAACTTGGAAGCTATGAAGAAGTATAATCAGGTTTTATTTTATTTTTCTATTTTTTTCCCTTTTTCCTCCCTTAAACACATATGATCTGTTTGAGATTTTATATTTGTGTATATATATTTACATACAAGTGATGAGTTTCTTTTTAAAAGTTAAACGTGTGAAATTTGTGCTTGATAAGGCTCGAAAATGTATGTGGAAGGTATAGTCCTTGCTTGTACCAACCAATTATATTTCAAATGGCATGCACATGCATCTTCGAGATCAATTTTTGTGCTCGATATGTGATTTCTGTCCTTAAGCATTATTGTGAAATATATTGATTTTTGATGTTTCAGGATAGAGTCACAGCAACAACGAAACACAAGCACCACGATTTGCTAGAGCAAAAACTAAGCTACTCCATTTTGTGGATGCCTTCCACCAGTATGTTATGGACAGGGTATGCCAATAAACAAGCTCAATAGCTACTCTTCGCTGCTATCAGCTTTGCTGTGTTGTTGGCTCAACTTTGTGGTTATTGAACTTGTTTTTGGCAATGTTTTTAAGAGTACATCGACAAAGAGACATTGGTAAGCACTTGAACTCAAAATTTTTCTTTTCTATTCAGATGAACTTA
>JBBMKE010000003.1:11415790-11428798 GCA_037834125.1 Lippia alba
TTTTTATCAACAAAGAAAGAAATACAACCATTCCATCATCACTCAATAAATACATAATTAAATCCACACCTACTACTGCTACTTTGTGTATATGGGTTGTAAAACAAACCATTTTTCTATTATCTTTCAATTCATATAAATATTGGATTGCCTCAAATCAATTCCATCCCCAAAAACATATGGAAACAGGAACCAACTGCTTACGTGGCCCTCTCATTCCTGTTACAAGTTGAAGGTTTTTCAAAGAAAGCTGCTGCAATTCATGGCAACTTATAATTATTATCTTTCAAACTACACTGCACATAACAACATACTCAGTTTAATCATTAAAATCGTAATTGAAGCCACCGAAATTGTTTTAGTGGTGTGTCTTAATTGGTGAAGTAAATTAAAGCGCATGGCAGTGGCACAATCATGTTTATTAACTTCATATGTACATACATGTGTCCCAATTAATGACCACTCCAGGCATTAACAACATTCAATATTATTTCATTTTTTGTGGATAAAATAAAATTACATTGTTTATATATAAATAAATATAATTATAGCATGGATTAAGTTGAGTTGAGGAGTGATATTGATAGAGAACAAAGGAATTGATCTCAACAACTATAGTTGACGTTGACTTAGATATTGTTGTGAAATTGGTCACGAGTCCATACTCCATAACATAACAGTAAAAGAAAATTAGGATAAAAAATCCAGAGTACGGATCGCAATAGGCCCACTTGACAGCAGCCGTCCTTAAATTTCCTGCATTACTTTGGACCACCAATGTATATTTATTTTCCCTTCGAACTCATTTCTTAGCACTTACTATTTATTTCCTGTAATTTTTAATTGATTTTCTCAAGGCAAAATTAGGACACATGCAGTCCTGCTACTACTAAATAATAGTCACACACTCGTGTGCACTTAACTCATCATCAACAACAATTCTTAGATTTGCATGGATACATGATGCCTTTTGAGTCAATTTACTCGAGACTCAGTTCTAAGAATCACTCGATCATGTGAGTTACTTGGTGAACTAAACGTCCATTTTTTATTGGTAATTATGCTTATAGGAAGTGTTATATTTTATCGATTCTCATAAGGTATAAAATTTGATTAAAACGTTTTACATTATTCAATTCAATTGACTCTATCTCACTGGACTATTCTAATAAGTAATAACTACATGATTTGTGTCACAAACAAGATGATCAAACTCTTGCGGCCAACAAAAAGTTAAAGTTTTGCCTCGAAAGCTTATTTATATGTTGTATTTAATTTCTACCCATTAAGCCACTCTCACCTTATTATGATTGATAACATATTCGAGTTGTTGAGATTTTTATAATGTTAAAGCTCCCTTCTTAAGCTAATGTCATTATATATGTTCATCTCATCATAATATTCATTTGATCGTCGGAAGCATTGAATTTTGTTAGCAACTAATCTGGAGTTATATAATTTATAACACGTTTGAACATACCAGCAATCAAATTTTAAAAGTCTAAACTAAAAATATTCCATACGTAAGCGAATTACTAAGTTTGTCAATTAACCCAACTTATTTGATGCCTACGACATTTGTATGGGTGCACCTATTCCCGCCTCCTCTATCCCTTTTCAGGTCAAGTGATCGTCTTCCATCTTCATATCGTTTGGATCGACACAATTCAGATTCCAATATATCTTTAAGGAATCCCTCGATTTGGGTCGAAGAAGAAATGTTACTAGTAGTACATTTTTTGAATTATTTTCTAAATTTGCTATTTTTATGCTAGATTGTGAACGATCCACATCTTAGGCTCGTTAAATTTGAAAAAGTATAGTCAACGCAAATTGTATAGGAAAATTTTATCCGAATTCGTCTTAATTGAATCCAACCCAACATAATGATAAATATATTACATTATTCATCTAATTTATCAATTGATTTAAAAATTTCCACTGTAGCTAGCTATACGAAAATCTAAAACACTATCTCTGTAATTATTTATATCAATTTGATCAAGATATTACGCCTTACAACACACGATCTTAGAAGAAAGAAAGAAAGAAAAGGGAGGCGCGTGTAGGGAAGGTGCCAGAGGGAGGGAGGGGTAAAACTGAAAAGAAAGAGTGAGTGAGTGAGCAGTGAGTACGTAGAGAAGTGGAGCCCACCACCCATGTGCCTTCCTCCTGTCTCCACCAGCTCCTGCCCCTGCCCCTGCCGCTACCCTCAATCATTACCGCTCTCTCCTCCTCCAAAACTCACCATTATTCCCAAACCCTAGAATCTTCTTCTCCACTCCAATTCCACTTCCCCCAATCTCCTCTCTTCTTCCTCCCTGGTCTCCAAAATTGAAACCAATTCCACCCACTATGTCAACCTCCGCAGCTGACGGTGGAGCCAACGGCACCACTGCCACCATCATCGACCCTTCCCAACGCCACCTCCAGCTCCAGCAACCCCCCACCCCCACTTCCACCGCCTTGACCGTCAAAAAACCCCCCGCCAAGGACCGACACAGCAAGGTCGACGGCCGCGGCCGCCGCATCCGCATGCCCATCATCTGCGCCGCCCGTGTCTTCCAGCTCACCCGCGAGCTCGGCCACAAGTCCGACGGCCAGACCATCGAGTGGCTCCTCCGCCAGGCCGAGCCTTCCATTATCGCCGCCACCGGCACCGGCACTACACCCGCCTCCTTCTCCACCGTATCCCCTTCCTCCGCTCGAAATTCAGCTTCTTCCCTCTCCGCTGCCCTCGACCACAAACCCCTCTCCCATTCCTTACTCACGCCCACACCCTTCATTCTCGGTAAGCGTCTCCGCCCCGACGATGATGACAACCACCATCAACACCTCTCCAAGGATGAGGTTACGACGGCTTCAGCTGGTATGGGGCCCACCGTGGCGGCTGGGGGGTTCTGGGCTTTGCCGACGAGGCCGGATTTTGGACAAGTTTGGAGCTTTGCTGCTCCGCCGGAAATGGTGGCGGCGGCGGCTGCAGCGTCGAATAATTCGCAACATCAGCACCATCAGCAGCAATCGCATTCGGCTTCTTTGAGGTTTTTGCAGCAGCAACAGCCGTTGGGGATTGGGGAGGCGTCGGCGGCTAGGGTTGGTAATTATTTGCCCATTGCTCAAGTGCAGGGGCATCATCTCAATTTACTGGCGTCGCTGTCGGGGCCGCCTCCGCCTCAGTCGTCGGAACAGCAGAGGGACGGGGAGGCAAATTGAGTGTGGAGAAGTTAGCTGTTGTTCAGTTTGTTAATGCTGATGGTGTTGTTTGGTCGGTCTTGTTGATTAATTATTGCCGTTGTTAATATTGCGTATGAATTTGTATCGATCAGTTGTGATGCTTTTTTTTGTTGGTTGGCTGCTTGTTGTGATTTTGGAATAGACAGACAACTCCACTCCGAACCTCCGATCGCTAGTGCTAGTCTACTTAGAGTTCAGGTGTTTGCTTTTGCTTAATTGCGTTTTGGTCGTCGTGTGTGTGATGCTGGTATTGATAAGTTCTATATCCAGTGTTTGTATTTAGACTTTTGCGAGTGCTGTTTCTAGCTGTTGTTTGGTTGATTAAAATACCAATTCGTGTAAGATTGTTAGATAATAAAGGAAATTGTTTCGCATTGTTTGCCTGTTTCCTTGTGATTGTTCTCTAGTTCGTTGTCTGAAATCTGTTCTGTCAAAAATGAGTTGCTATTCTGTGAAGGTGCTTCTTGCAGCTATGGTGATCCTGGCGAAGGATTTTCGTCAAACTGTAACATTTTTGAGATTGGAGACTCTTAAGACTGACCCATTGTCTTTCCTGTGTTTAATTACACACAACAGATGAAGGTGACAGATAACACTGAATTTCTTATCAGATTTCAATATATGTTGAAGAAAATCTTGCAATCATGTTGTGTGTGTTCCAAATTTCCTTCGACTGAGCTTGTTTACAGTTAGGGGTTCATAATTATTTTACAAGTTAGTATTAAGGAGTATAAAGAGCAGCTGTATTCATGGGCCCTTTGGTGAACAGAGCAGAGAATAGTTTTGTGTACCATTCAACATATATCTGTGTTAGTATACTTTAATTGATGGGGGCAACACGCCCACATGTTAGGATTATTTATGAAGTGGAATTTCACAATCTGAGGGATGTGTCACTTATGAGGTTTACTATAAAACTCGCTGCCGGAGGTCAACTGTCAGACAAAACTGGAAATTTTAAGGTTCTATTTCCCCAGATTTCATATAATAATCTTGTTGCCATTTCGAGGTGGTTTCATATTTTGGATAACAGGACTACCTCATTGGAACCTACATATTTATTGATGGAGCACCTGAATCATATGAGCAACTCGAGTTTAAACCATATGAGCCCCGCACGTTGCAGTCAAAACTCAAAACCCATCTCCGGTCTCTGCTGAGCTTTCAATGATCTCTGTGTGCATGTATGTGTTCATTTGATTTAGGCCGAACGAATGAGATCTCTCGAGACCAAAAAAGGGTGGATAAAATAAAGGCGAATTCATGTGTAGCTATGAGAATTCACATTAAGTTCATGAACATCTTTCTCTTGCCCCATGATTGTTTGCTCTTTCTGGGATTGAATTATGCAACGAGAGGACTTCTTAATTTCCCCGACAGTCATAGAATTCAGTAGTGCCATGTTTATTTCGAAAAGAACAAAGAAAGTTGACAAACACACCTGTATGTAAAAGACTAGTTTGGTTCTAGCATCATCACATCACAAGGCCCCTGAGTATGTATATGTATATATATTTATATACTTGAAATGAAATCAAATCAAGAAAAAGACAATATACAGAAGAAAAGCATGGCACAGTGTTTTAAAGAATAGTTCAATCTCCATGCTTGGAAATGGGATGATGATTGATTGTTTTTGTGAGATGTATCTGAAAGCCATTCACCAATCGAGCTGATGGGAAGAAAGACATCTGATCCTCCTTCACTTGCCTCCACCTATTAACATTTACATTATTACAATTACTAACACATGTTTACCTCATATGATCAACATGGAAGGAAGAAGGAAACGTAGTTGATTACCTGAAACTGTTGAGAAAGTAGTGAAGGAAGAGGGCAATCTGCAGGCGAGCCAACTCCGCCCCGGGACAGAACCTGCCCCCTCCACCGAATGGGGCAAAATATGGACTGCTCCTCCAGTTTCTCTTCTCCTGTTTCATTTTCAGATGCTACAACATATAATTATGTCGTACGATAGGATAAAACGAAGTTTCTTCAAGAATACGAGTAGCTAACCTGATTTTCTGGTTTGATCCATCTCCAAGGATTGAAACTTCTCGGATCCTCATAAACATCTTCGTTCAAATGGACTGCTGACAGAAACGGCACCACAAAGCTTCCTTTTGGGATCACGTAATCTGCAGTACCCAAGCAAATTATTTTCTGACTTCTCTTTTTTCTATGTTGCGTATGCTGTCAAATGTTAAAACCATTATTACGTACCTTGATATTCAACATCTTCTTTGGCTTCTCTCATCAACCAAATTGCAATGCCGCCTATGCGTAGAGTTTCATCAATTACCTGCACGAGCGATTGAGTTTATGATTAAACTCATCAAATCTTATCGGATGAGTTCATCCGATTATATAAATGTTAAAAATTGCTAATAGATAAGGACTTACACACTGAGTGAAAGGCATGGCTTTGTAATCCTGCCAAGTAAGCATCTCCTCATCTAAGCTACCCTTTCCCTTTCTCAAATTCTGCTGCTCATCCTACACTTATATTGCAAGGAAAAAAGAAAATGAAGTTGGGCTTGGAATTACTGGCCAAATCTCAATACAAAATTTGAAAGCAATGTTGATATATGTATGTTGATCTAATTAGCACTGTACCAGCAATTGGTTCATGGCTCTAGGACATTGTGTGAGGAAATAAACAGCAAAGAGCATAGTTTTAGCTGTAGTCTCGTTTCCCGCGAAGAGAAGGTTGATAATAAAGTCGGCAACAGCATCATCAGGTAAGCTTTCTTCCTCGAGTAGCCTTCCCAGCACGCCGTTACCAATTGCTGGGGATGATTGATGTCGATAAATCTCTATTGTCCTGTTGATCTTGCTTATAATACTCTCCCTAGCCTGTTAATAACTCTAAATTTTACTATTTTGTTCATTGATAGACAAAGAATTTTATCATCTGACTCAGTCACTAGCCATATGAAATGAAATTACAAGAATAGAGGCAATCAAGACCTTCATCGCTTTGTGATATGCGAAGCCCGGCAAATCAATAGGCACAGAAAGGCAGCCATCAGCAAAATCTGAGAACCACTGAGCAATCTCACTCACTTCAGATTCAGAGGAAACTCCAAGAAGTTGATTCACCATCAAATTAATCGCCACCTAACGCGAAAAACCCGTATTCAAATAAAAAGAAACAAAGAAATACATTCGGTAATTAACTAAAACAAAAGAACATGTACCTTCCTACAAACATCCTGAAGATGAACAAGTTGATCATCATGGAGACTGGTGATCATCTGTCTCATGACAATCTGTATATCTTGCAGGAAATGACACTTGAGCTTGTCGAGCCTCATCATATTCGAGGCGATTGCATGAAGCTTCTTCTGCTGCTCTCCCTGTGCTGTGATCACCCCATTCTTACCAACCAAATCCCTGAAAGATTTCGGATAACTAGACTGGAATAACTTCCCTTCATTTTGCATCACAAACCTGTTGAATGCTGGATCAGTTGACACAACTGCCCATTTCCCGAATAGGCTGCAGGAGAATATCTTCCCAAACCTGTTCAAATTGATCAATCACATTCATCTATCTTCCTACACATGTTTCTACGAAAAGAACAACGAGAAAATGAAGATACCGTCGGACTTGCTGCTCGACAAAGGCGGGAGGATGAGAACTCGCGACAGCGTTGTACCAGGCGATGCTATCCCCCACGACCGGCCACCCTCGTCTCCCGGGAGGTAATCTCGATTTTTTCTTTTTGAAATGACGAGAAAGAAGGAGGAAGATGCAAAGGAAGGTGGCAATGTAAGGCCATGCTGTAGCAAAGCTGTGTGACATCTTCTTCTTCTTCTTCTACAGACAGACAGAGAACCAACAAGAATGAAGAAGAAGCATTGATGAAACTAATAGGCAAAAAGAGTGGAGTAATTGAGAAAGAGGCTACGTTGACTCATTGTGAAGATCTGTCATACCACGTCTAGAATGTGTAGAAGCGCAAGTTATTCCAATCTATATTAATAATTGGTCTTCTTCACTTAAATTACTAGCAAGGGAATTTCTTCAGCCTCCCAACTTCCAAGTTTCCATTATATATGTATAAATACTGTTAGTTGTGATACCCGTCTTTTCAGTTAAACTTACTCCATCATTGTTTAATGCAACCAGCTTATATTCATACATATATACATGCCAATGATGGATCCCAATCATTACTCATTATATTCACTAATTGTCATTTGTCATACATATACAGTCATTTAACTGACATACTCCAAATGCAAGTATACTAATTAGATTATATATACAGACAGACACACACAAGATTTGCGAACGCATAACACTGAACAGACAAGCTTGCGTTATAAGATCGCAAGTATATATTAATGATATAATTAAGATGTAAGTAATGAATGAAGATTAGTCTGAAGAGTGAGAGAAAGAAGCCACATACATTGGTATGAACTCTAATAAATTGCTTGTGAACATTGCGGAGCACACTGCCTTATTTTATAGGTACAAAAACAGCTAGCATTCCAATGCGTCCAAAGTACTACTTTAGTCTTTGGGGTAAAATATTTACAAAAATTAATAACAAAGTCAGTCAGAGCTTAGGAGAGGGTGAGGGTGTCTCTTCTTCTTTCATTTTTGTCTTGTCCGAGCATATTATATTTATAAAGTACGAATTACATCTTCAAATTTGATCTAATTACAACATAGTTCTTATTCTTTTAATTATTATCATATAATTCATGAGGTATGATTTTAAATTGAGGTCTCTAAACGTCTTTAGTGTTCTCTGAACCAATATGTAATTTCAACTTAACATAGAAATCGTTTTGTAATATAATAAAACAATGAGGGATGTATTTGTAATTTCTAGCTAAATTTAAATTAGGCCGTTTAGGGACCTAGATAGAACCCTAGTAACGTTTAGGGATCTCAGACGGCAACAATACATCATGAACTATATAGTAATAATCCAAAGAATAAAAATTACATTATAATTAGACCAAACTTGAGGATATTTAAATGTAATTCACCCTATGTATAAATTATGGGACAACATTCGCTTAAAGAAAGGGTAAATTAACAAGAAGTTTGACTTGAAATTTAGTTGTGTTTTATTTAATCCCATTGTCTCAAGATCCGTGCTGGGGCTTCACTGGCATTCTCTTTGACCATCATTTTTTAAGGCTCGAGGATAATTACATGTATAATAATAATATATTATTTATCTAACTCTGTTTGGCAGTATTCATGCATGTGAAATAAGAGGCTGTTGTTGAATCTTTGTTGTTGCGTAACCTCATTTCACCTCTCTTTAAGGAGTTGGTTATTGCCATCCAATTCATATAATGCAAAGTTAACGTTTGTTACTTAGATAGAGACACAAAAGGGTTGAATGATTCATTCGTGAAAGCTGTTCTGGAGACACAAAAGGGTTGAATATTGGAGAAGTAGAAGGCTAAAATTGTGGTGATCAATTCTTGAATTGACCGGCCTCGATAACCATAATTGATATTCTGTATGCTTTTTCATTATTGCTCCTCCTATACTCATGGATGATGGTTGGGGTGACTTCTCATGCCTACCTAGCTAACTTCATAACTGCTCATACATTCATCTTCAACCCTTTCTCCCACAGCTTTCAAGTTTTATGAATTACTTTAATAAAACTATAAAACAGTTTGTTTAAAATATTGAAGAAGATGTTAAGAGATCACTTCTTTGTCAAATCACTTTGATAACTTATTTTGCAGGCAAGATTCACCATCAAATTTAGTTTAAAAAACATCATATATATATATATATATATATATATATATATATATACACCGAAAATGCAAGATAAATCCTATATTTTCATAGATTAGCATAAAAAACTCAGTGTTGTATAGAAAATAAACATAAAAAACCCTCACGTGTTGTTTGAGCTAGCCACATGCATTGCCCCTATTCATGAAAAAAGCAACAAAAAATATTTACAAATAAAAAATTACGAAGAAATATAATAGAATTAAAAAATATTAAAAATGATATATAAAAGTGATCTGGCTCAAATTTGGTCGAACTGAGCTGGCGAGCTAGGTGGCAGATCTGGGTCAATCAGTCAAGAATTTATAATGTAGGTTCTTTATCGACCTGAAAGCATCAGCAAACGTGAGCTAAGTACCAGCTTGGAGGACTTGTGGTTTTACCCAAGTTTGGCACTCCGACGCTCAAGTCAGTATTGGGTAAGTGTAGAGAGAGAATAAATGCAATGTAAATGCGCAATCAAAGCTTACCAACCACTGTAGAAATGGGGAGTGTTTATAGCCATGGCCGATTAACACAGTAGTACGTTTACCGCGGCTATGCATTAATGGCGTTGTCAGCCATCAATCTGAATGTCGGATGGTGGATCTGGCAGGCTGGAGATCGATGGTACTTCCTTTCCCCTTTGGGAATAGTCAGGTACGTTGGGCATTAATTGTGCCACAGTGATCCTGCTACAGGGAATGGAGAGTAAACATGTGTCCCGACAGGGGTGCTTTATGAGATTTGAGTGTTTAGTGATGTAAGCCATCTACCTACAGATCGATGGGTTGTATCAAGAACCAGCTCGAAGGAGCAGGCGTACGGGTTCCGGATCGCCTTATGGTCCGCGCTCAGCTCGATGAGGCACAGCTCGATCAAGGCCCGAGGGAGACTCATCTGCGTCCAAGTCAAGGAGCTCGATATGTCGACCTGGCGAGCGCCAGGTGGCTTTCTGAGCTCTCCCACGCCGTTTAGGTGTCCACGTGGCCTCCGTGCTGTGCGACATGTGGACGGTTCGGATTATGCCATGTCAAAAAGAAAATAAATGAAGAATATAAATACCACAAAAATCTTTACCGGGAAGCAAAATATGAAATGAAAGACATAAATCAAAAGTTGCTAGAAAAATTACATTAGAAAGAAAGTAATGAATACAAAGTTATATATTGGAATAAATTATTTTAGGACCTATTTGATAAATTCTGTGAATACTGAGGCAACAGACTGAAATTATAGAAACTAAATGATCATACATATAAATACAAAAATAATATTTTTCTAAATAAAATTCACAGAACCCGTGCATTATAGCATATAATATTATTATCTGTCATAAAGTATTATGTGCAAAATTAAGAAAACACAAGGTTTTCTATGAGATTTTCGGATTTTTTATGTCCATTTCCAATAACAGAAGAGACTTGGCTACATATAACTCATATAAGAAATAATTAATGCTTATAATTAAGCTCTTTCAAATAACCCTCTTAAATATAGTTCTATATATCCCCTTCGAAATCTTGTTTTGGGGACATACATTCTGTACTCATGAGTTAGTCTTAGTCCTGTTCATGATGCATATGTGTTTCTGCTAATTCATATTTCTTTCTTTGACTTTTCCAATGATATCCAAGAAAACGAGTCTTTCAGGTTCGGAAGGGCCTATTAAGGCTTGGCATTTGGCAATTCAATTATCCCCTAAAAAAAAAAAAATAGAGAGAGGGAGAAAATGGTAAATTTTCTATTTTAGAAGGGTATAAGTGTAATTAAATATATTTTGAAATAAAACAATGGGAAGAAGGGAAACGAAATAGAAATAGTGGAGGCAAAAACGTTATCATCTAAAAGACTAAAACATTACTAATTTTCACCTGAAAATGGCAGAAGCAGTGAAGCATTGAGCCTAACAGTGTTGAATAAGAACACCATACACATTCAAGAATTCAAGATCAAGAGTTAAAAGTAAAGACGATTTTTTTTTCCTTGCCATTTCCAATCAAAAGGATATGGCTTTGATTGGGCTTTCATCTGCAAGACTTGCGCCCGCGCCGGTGAGTTGCAAATTCGTACTTTTATGTAATTTTGGTTAAATGTCTGCTCTAAGATTCATCGGTGTTTTTCATCAATCACAGTGCACTTTGAAAGCTTCTTTCAGAGGGAAAAGGCTCGTGTTCTCCTCCACAAGCAGTTCAATTGCAAAAGTTGGTGGATTTAAGGTTAGGGCTTTTTTCCCCAATCTTGCCCAGGAACCAATTCTGAAGGAGGCTCTCAAGGTATGTACCAATCCCATCAATTCAATTATAAATTGCTTTTCCCCCCTTGTTTTATTGGATCTTTGGATTGCTTTAAATAGCTGGGCCACCTCAAGTTCCGATTTTTATTCTACTTGTTATCTCTTTTAGATATGAATGTGATAGTCCAGTTACATTGATATTGTTGGTTATGTAAATTTACTAGGATTTTCTATTTATAGTTTTTAGTTATGCATAATACATGTTACTTTCCTTCTTTTTTGTTTGCAATATGGTTATCCAATCATATATCTTGAAGAGACTTGCTTTAACTTGAGTTATCCTTTGGGTCGCCCTTTAGTTTGCTTCAATAGTATCAGGCCAAGTTTGCAATTCTCAAAGTTCTTAGTGATCAGCTTATTTATTTCTGTTGAATGTGTTGTATTTATGAATGAATGAATGAATGAAGCAATTCAGTTAATTTAACTTGGCCCATGTTATTCAATTTTCATGTTAAATAATTCATTTGGCATATTGGACCTGTGGGCTCTGAACATTTGATCATACCCAAAGCTTTGATAGTTTGCAATCCATTTTACAGTTATATTATTATCAATTAGAAGTCATAGGCACTCTTGAATTGATAATTTGCACCCTTGCCCATAGTTACTGAATTGGTAGAAAAGTAGGGGAAGAGAAAGGTTGCGTAGAGTTGAATAGGGAAGAAAGTTAGGAGATCTCATGTCAGATAAATAGACTTGTATTACTTTCGGAAACAACACTTCCTCTCATATAGGTGAGAAGGGCTTATCTCTGTGAGACTTTCCACCAAAGCCCAACCATACACCGACAATATAGAAACTGATGCTTTTCGCATTGTTTACCTTATTAATAAAGCAAGGAAAAAATGTTGCATAATTTCGGGCATTTTATGAAATTTGTTGTATTTCTCCTTCCATAGTCGAGAGAAATTTTTAACTTCAGCAACAATGCTTGTCTGTTAGTCTGAATGACTTGTAACATTTAGATAGTTCTTTTGTGGGTCCAAGGGTTAGCCCAGGACCCTACTACTCGTCGTATTTGGTTTGGTATTGCTACCGCACATGACTTTCGAAGAGTCTTTGGATGCGCATATTATGATATTGTAAAGTGGATGGGATCATGCCCAATTCAACCCGTTTCTCTGTACAATTTCTTTTACTCTTCATTATCACCTCTTGCATGTGTAGTGTCTTATGTTGAGTGGCATATTACACTGTAGAGACTACTTGTGTCCTGAGAAGATTATTGCTGAATTTCTCACTGTATTTAATGGGAAAAACTTGTATGGATGGATTCGTGGGCATACGAGTTGTTGCATGCGTATATGATGATATTGCAAATTGAGATGATGGTATCATGCACAATTCAACCCGTTTGTCTGCACAATTTTCTTTCGACGCTTCATTATCACCTTTTGCTTGTGTAGTGTCTTAACTCTTAAGGCGAGTGGCATATGTAATACACATACAGACTGCTTGTATCTTGAGAAGATTATAGCTCAATTTCTCACTGTATTTATTGTCAAGAACTTGTGTGGATGGGTTCTGCAAGTTTACCTTCTTACTGCAGTTTTATGATAGTTTTTCCATGAGCAGAGCATAAAGAAACAAACTTTTTTCACTGTCATTTCGCACCGTCATGTAATAATATTGACAATCCTTATTTGGGAAAATGCTACAACATCAATAAATGCCTGGTCAAGGCTTTTCTTGACGGTGGTGTGAATGCAAAACAA
>JBBMKE010000003.1:11456813-11468831 GCA_037834125.1 Lippia alba
CCCACCACACATTGAGATAAGCTCCTGAAACTCCGACGCAACACTTTCACATATAATTCCTTGCTTTCCTGATATTGTACCAATCAGTTCCTTGTGGATCAGTTTCTGATTCTCGGAGTCCACCTGGCATGAGATAAAAATCAAGTGTCACGTGTAGATATGAAATGATGTAAAACATTAGTAAGAGGATGCTAAGTGAAGCAATCAGATGCCGTGCAAAAAATTTAAGCAAACAATGGCCAAGTTAATATACAAAATCATGGCTGGTGAGTCTAAGGACGAGACATTGACACGGCAAAATGAATAGACAATTTCTGTTGAAGGACTTTTTAGGTCAGCTCATCACCTTGTTGCTTCAGAAGGCAAGAAAGATACCCTAAAGCTAGAATTAAGAGGAGCTAATATCAATACAATCATGAATAAATTGTCACCACATATTATTACCTGGGCAATCACAAAGTCATAGTTTCCCTTAAAACGGCCTCTCAATTCACTCTCTGGTCTTGCCAAAAGTTTTTCTGCCCCTCCATTACTAATTCCTGACACAATTGCAACCATTGCTGTTGTATCAAAACTAACCAACTTGGCTTCGGCATTCCTCCATGACGGCTTCAATAATCCTACTTGAAGATCTGCATTATCCTCATAAGAGCAGCACCAACACTTCATTACAGAAACAAGAGAACATAAAGATGCGCCTATACTCAAATCTGAAAACTCATTATACTTCCTGCAAGAAGAAAGGCCATCAATCCTCACTGACTCGGGAATATATTTCTCAACCCCATTATTATTATCTTCACTTTCCACCGCTATTTCAACAACGCAAGCATCAGGAAACACTCTGCCAATCACCAAATTCGTCCACTCGTCCTCCAATTCCAACTCTTCATAAGAAAACGGCCCCACTTCCAACTCAACAGCCCCAAACTCAAACCTAAGCCTTTCATAAACACTATCATCAAGACCGTTCGAAAAGAAAAGCACAATCGATGACGGCCTGAGAGTTACAGGGGACCGACGTGCAGCATCAACAAGTTGCTGAATTTTTTCCTTTAACCCCTTATTTTTATCACAAGAACCACTCTCCCACGAAATGTACCTCGGGTTTCTATCAGAGACAACAAACCAAACAGGGTTCCCATTCATAGAACAAACGATGTCAACATAAACGCTGAGCGAAGGAGATAAATTAAGGGCCTTGCAAACCCGTGATACCCCAGTTACAAACCGTTGCTGGAGCACGTGTACCACGGCCTCCAGGTGACCGATATTGAAACTGCCAAATCAAATCGCCAGGATTTAAGCATATATGCGGTAGAAATTCTGCTCCAATTAACAGTACAAGATTAAAAATTAAAAACAAGAAGAAGAAAAAATTAACCTGGGAGGGGATGTTAAGGACTGAGAGGTGGCGGAGATACGGTGGAGAAAGTTGAGCTCGGAGTTGATTAATCGAGAGAGGGTAGCCTTCGCGGAGGAAGAAAGCTTACTTTTTGTCAATCGCTGAAGTCGATCACTGAGGGCAGAGCACCTTTTCTTGGCATCTTCCACGGCGGATTCGTCGCCGCGCCTTTCTCTCTCCGCCGTCTTTTCCGGTGACATTTTTCCTCTTTGAGCTTCCACCTTGGTTATGAAGTATAAATGGGTACGTAATCCAAACTATAGCTCTTATTCGGGTCTACTACCCAAACCATTTAACAGACGGACATTTTTTAAAAACTCTCTTTTCTTATTGTGTCGTATTTGATATCTGTGCTCGATTTCGTATTACTATGTGTTCGTATCCATACATCACAGATGCGTTTACCCGAAATTGTTTAAGTCAACCGTTAAGTGGTTGGTTTCGTCACTCTCTTTTCTTCTCCTCCTAGCTACCAGTGCTTCTTCCTTTCTATTTCATGATGTTCTTGGGAGACTCTTAAAATGCAAAACTGGATCTTTATATACATATTCTATTTCAAATAGAAGTAAGATGTTATTCTAATATTACTTCGTCTTGATGTGAGCTCTGTAATTCGTCATGGAAATTCATCTTAGAGGTAAAGAAACCATTACATGTGATTGCAGTTTGAAATAGGGGGATGATGGCTGCAAGAAGGTCTGGCATAATTGCTCTTTTCGACGTTGGTGACACACTTACTGCTCCTCCAAAGGTACACAATTTATCTTTCCTGCTATGTGAGTTCTTTTTTATTCAATTGGGGCATCTTCATTCATAGTGATAATTACACTGAAATACCCGAGGTTTAGTGTAATTACACAAACTTCCCCTAAAGGTCTAAGAAATTACAGAAACTTTCCCTGTCAGAAAAAATTCGCTACATCTAGATTCATCCATTTTGATGATTTCATCTCTTTGTTGATCGATTATTTTGAGTTGAATGTGGACCTTCTTTGGGTGACTGTGCACGAGTGTGCTTCAATTATATACAAGCCTGAGAAAAATGTTTGCCACTAAATTTTGCAGGCAGCCACGCCCGAAATGTTAGAATTCATGCTGGAACTTCGTAAGGTACATGAGTGGAGAGAAGTTTCATTAGAATTAAGTCTATGCTTCCATCTGAAAATGATTTACTTGTTTCCAGGTTGTTAAAGTTGGTATAGTGGGAGGCTCTGATTTCACTAAGATATCAGAACAGCTTGGAAAAACAGGTTACATTCAATTAGTCTTTTGATCAGGAAAGTTGGCGTAGCTTAATCTTGCTGGTGCAAGAGATGTAATTGACTTTTTTGTTCTATGCAGTTATTTATGACTGTGATTTTGTCTTTGCTGAGAATGGCCTCATAGCTTACAAGGACGGGGTGTTAATTGGCAAACAGGTAACATCTAAGATTTGAATCGTTTGGAGTAACTTAACAATATTCTAGTTCACGTTTGGGTCGTCTAATCTGTATTCATGAAGAGCTTTAAGTCGTTTCTTGGAGAAGAGAAGCTCAAGGTCAGGAGTCAGGACTTGCTTCATGGTTTTCGAAAATTATAAAATGTGAAGTTACTATTTATACTGTTTATGATGGTGCAGGAATTTATCAACTTCACACTCCATTACATAGCTGATCTGGATTTCCCCATTAAGAGGTAAGTCTTCAAGTAAACCATACTGTCAAATAAGACCTCGACTGTTTCTAAGAAACTTCCTTTTCTCTTTTGGTAATTCTTATGAAATAGGGGAACATTTATTGAATTCCGAAATGGAATGCTGAACGTATCACCAATTGGACGAAACTGCAGCCAAGAAGAACGAGAGGAGTTCGAAAGATATGACAAGGTACACCATTTGCCGTCAAAAATGTTTCGTCTTCAACATATATCTCATTTCCTTACGTAATGAGTCGATAATGTATTCAGGTCCGTGGTATACGGCAAAAAATGGTCTCTGTACTCCTTGAGAAGTTCACACAACTGAATCTTACCTTTTCTATTGGGGGGCAAATAAGTTTTGATGTGAGCAATGACTATCTTTACGTTGGTGTTTCTCTTTTCATTCAGTTGTCGATAGTCATTATGAATCATCTGTTTCGGGCAGGTTTTCCCTCAGGGCTGGGACAAGACATACTGCCTGAGGTATCTAGATGACTTTAATGAAATTCACTTCGTTGGAGACAAAACTTACAAGGTTATCTACTGGCTCTCACCTTTTTCATTGTATGAAATTTTCATTATGATTCTTTATTTACTTATTTTGGGGTTTAATTTGAACAGGGTGGCAATGACTATGAGATTTTCGCGTCCGAGAGAACAGTTGGTCATACTGGTATGCTTTAATGTTTCCTCTACCCTACAAGTTAAACCATATCAAGTATTTTACGAACTACAACTCGCCGTAAACTGATCTTGTCTTTTAATTTGTTTATCAGTCATTAACCCGGACGACACAGTAAAACAGTGTACAGCTCTCTTCCTCAGCAAACAGGATGGAAGTTGCTAGTATTGAAGAAGGATGATGGAGTTTTACTTTAAAGCGTTTAATATCTGCTTCAGTTCTTGTTTCTGTAAAGAATAATCTTTATCCAACATTCTGTCACCTTATACCAATTCTTGAAAATAGTAAAACATATTATGGTAAAGGAAAGCATGCCCTTCATTTCAACTTCTTTGAAAATGGAGCGCAAAACATTCACTTGGAAGAAGAAAAATATAAAAAGGAATGGAATCAGCAACCCCAATAATTAATTTCTTTGCAAAAGTTCATGACAACCATTTGGCATGTATATTGAAGAATATGGGACAGAATAAATGGCTCATACATTGCTACCCTCTAGACTTAAGAGAGCTGACATGGACCGTCTTCGTGGTTTCTTCGTTCCAAGAGACGTGCACCTGAGGAAGCTGATATTCATCTGGTTTCAGGGCCAACACGAAATCTGGCAATGTTGGAGCCGTCTCCATAATCCTACAGCAAAATACTACATGAGTATTGTCTACAATCAAGAACCGCTTAAAGAGTACTGCAGCCCGTTTGCCAGTGACCTCATTTGTAATGTGGGGTAATGATTTCCAAATTTATTGATTAAATGCCCCTTAAATATAACAAGTAAAGAACATTGGTAGAACCTAATGATAGGATTGGCTTTGATGAAGACTTACTTTTCATGAGAATACAAATCCTTGTTGATTCTCACTTTGCTGGAAGTATCCTTAGGAATCTTTTCAGAGAGAAACTTCATTGTTCCCCAAAGAGGAGGATTCCTGCATAGAGAATATAAAAGGAAAATGAAAAACATGTTATTGACTAGATTATCTGTAGTGTGAGTTGGTACTACGAGAAACTTCTTTAACGATGCTAGATATTATATCCTTTCAGATTGTGATATGCTCTTGGTTCTTATAGGTTTCCCTTCACATAGCACATTGATTATAAAACATCTAATCGGGGGACGTATTCAGCAAATAAGAAGTATTGATTAGTCAAGTTTTCTATAACAACTATGCAACTTTTGGTTATACATTTCACGTGATAGCTAGCTTTTGCACATCCAATTCATTGATTCTGGTCTCAAGTATCAGAGATCCTCCATGTTCTATTGTGAATTGTGATGATTGAAAAAGGAATTACCTAGATAGAGGAACAGATTGATGAAAAGCTTCAGATGCCTTCTTGCTCTCTTTGAGATACTCGTCTGCTGCTTGCAGAGCAGCAACGGCCATTCCATGAGACTTCTCCGTATTTCCTTCATCAAGAATTAGACCATGATAGTAGTATGCTGCAGCCTATCACACATTCAACAATTCAGTTACCACTCTATAGCCCGATTACTGGAAATCTAGAATAGACCAATCGAGAGATACCTTAGCTTCAATGTATTTCCACTTCACAAATAGCAGATGCTTTTCTCCCCAACCATTTGCCAGTGGAAGGTTCATAAGGTTATCTTGTGCCTACATAATCATCAAAAATTCAGGGTCAATTACTACGATACAAGTGAAAATGAATATGTTTGTGTATGGCAGACTCGACTCCAGAAGATAAGGAGAGCAGAATCTAGGATTACCTGCTGCCAGTATTTAACCATCTCACAGGCAAGTCTCCTTTTCACAGCTAGTGTTGCTTTAGTACTGTCAATAGCAAGTCCTAGCTGAATATCAACACCCTATTCAAAAGAGACAAATGTCAAGCTGGCACAAATATAACCTGATCAAACTTAAAACAGCATTAGCAATCAGTATTTTTTGAAGGGCGACGCTCAGAACATGGAACTTGTGCAGGACAGAATCCAAATCTCTTCTCCTTTATGTTATAATCAATTAACTTTTGAGTTAACATACACCATTAAGATATTATAAACATCTGAATTTCCACACGGTAGTGAAACGTAACAATACCTGTCCTAATGCTTGGAGACAAAGTGCCCTGAGGACTCCTTCAGCAAGGTCCACTGGGAGATTTCTCCTGAAGTAGATAAATGCGTAAGAACATGAGCAAGTCCATTGTCTCGGAGAAGATCCCTACTTGGTAATGAAAAGCAAATAACGATATACATACCTGAGTTCAACGGGCAATTGTGGGAGAACATGTCGAACAGCACAATCAAGGTAACCGGCTGCCTTTAAGAAAATATCAACTGAAGACCGTCGGCTCTCTGCCAACATTGAAAAATGGCAACAGAATTAAGAAAAACATCTTAAAGCACTAAACTCTCAAATACTAATGAAAATTGAGAAGATCACTATGAGAAAAAGTGAAAACTTTGAAATCTTAGGTTTTTTTTAGTCACTTTCGTCTTGGACATAAAACCTCCGCACACCTACCTTCTGATACCTTTGGTGTATAACCATCAATCGATGTTCTCGGAAGAAGTAATAGATTAGCCTGTGATAAGGATAGTGTTGCCATCAAGTGCAGAACAGATAATACTTCATACCAAGCGCTATACATTGTCGTTTCCTGGAGGAAAGCGTATAGATAATGAGATGAAGAGTCACTAAAACAAAAAAAGAACACTAATTCTTGGGAATTTGAGATGTTAGTGACCTCTGCTTCATCTTCTTGATTGACCCAAACAAACGGCACTTTATGTTGCAAAGGACTACCTGCAAATTACAATCTCAGCAATATGATCCTCACACCAATTTTGACCAGTGTATTGTGCCAAATAGCCTGAAATTAAGCATGCTTACCATCTTTAACCAATCCCAAAAGAACCGGCAAATAATCTTCTAGAGCGTGGAGAAGATCACCCAGAGTCGAACCTCCTGCAATGAATCAGCTGATTCAAGATCAGTATCAGAGAAATACATAACATTTAGGCATCTTCAGTACCACAGGGAACACAACCTAAGCTTCTTCTCTTTTTGAGAAGAGTAAGATCAAATTTCTAACATGATACAACAACTTCTAGATTTCGATAAAAGTAAAATACAGTGCTATAAAAATATGAGGGAGCAACTATCCGTACTCCTCCCCCCACGATACTAACCATGTTGAGTAGCAGATTTTCGTCTGGTTCTTGTAATTGTCGGAGCTTCTTGACCGGCCATAACAACTATTCTAGTTCTAAGAGCCGCAAGGCGTTCCACTAAGCTTTTACATAGATGATCGCCTAGCGATTGAGAGAAATCCACAGGCTTAGGAATTCGAAGCCCCGGAACAAATACAGATACATCCCCAATATTAGCCGGTCTCCTCCTGTTTCCACCACTGTCCTTCGGAGTCGATATGACACATCCCATTTCTCCAAATTTCTTTAGGCTGCCAACAAAATCAATTCCTTATAACGAAACTTGGCAAAATTGTTCTGTGATTGTACATAAATAGATGCACATCCAGGCACAGTTTCTTCAATTTGACAGAAAAAAAGAAAACAATCACAATAAAATATGCAAATCCGGGCATAGTTCGATAGCATGATGCTGAAGTCAATAAATGAAGACAACCAATAAAGCAGTCGGCAATTCACGTGTTCAAGCCAGATAATGTCAAACTGTTTAACAAAAAAGACATGAATAGGTGTGCTTACCAGTGCTTCAACAATCAGAAGCTAAAGCAGCAGCTGAGTCAATTCCTCTAGTACTTTCTGCATGAAAACAGCAAATTAAAGGATTGAACTGCTTAATATAATTACACAGCATTATCAAATGTCACAAGAAAGTCATGACCAAATGCCAGCTCTCTCGTGCTAAGTGCTAACTTTTTTCATGTAAGTTGCCCTTAAAAGCACCTCCAATTGGTTTAAATTGTTCCTTATAGCTTAAAACTCTTTCAAGTTTCAAGCATAACGATTTCTACTTTCTTTTTTCCCCTCTTTTCTTCACGGGAGAAGCGTTTTCAAGTAGCATTATGAGTAAAGCATGACCAATCCACAGCACCAGAATTCAGCACGCAAACAAACAATACAAGCAAACCCTTTACTTTTCCAAATCTTTAACAACAATTAAACCGAAAAGGCAAACGATTCTTGCTGGCTAAAACTAAAAGAATTGATCAACATAGCTGAATAAGGATAAACACAAGCTGGGTTAACATTACCATACCTTGAGAAAACCCATCGAGCAACAAGCTGTACAAGAGCCAAAAAAAAAAAAGTAAAAATTGAAAAAGGCGCGATCTTTTTAGTTTTCCGGAATCGATTCTATTCTGGGTTTTGATGAAAAGTTGAGAATATCAAGAAAGCTCGAATGGAATCGATATTGAATTCCTATGGAACGTATATCAACATGAAGTACTACTGTGCAATTTTTTGTTAGAGAGAGGGAGAGAGACACGAATAGATATATATAGAAAGAGAAACAAGAAAGTTATAGAGAGTTGTTAAAGCTTGAATCTTGAACGTAGAGTGGAATTTTTACAGAGAGACACGAATAGATATATATAGAAAGAGAAACAAGAAAGTTATAGAGAGAGAGTTGTTAAAGCTTGAATCTTGAACGTAGAGTGGAATTATTGGTAAACAGCTGCAGCAAGCAAACAAAGAAGGGAAAAAAGATGTTAGATTTACACTAAATCTGGTTCGTATTTATAGTAATCTCTTGTACTTACAGAAACTGTAAAGTTTACCAACATTAATGGCGTTTAAATAGAGCCGAATGGAACCTTTTTAAGGTCACATTCCATCTCTTTCCAATGTTTTTTTCAGCAGAAAAGCTTCAAGATTCGCATATCTTAATGGGATCATGAAATCTCCGTCTCTCTCCACTTCTTAATTAACATCAATAATCAATACTAAAACTAATCTCGACGTAATTATAGATTAATCTCAGTTCTAATACTCACTCATTTTCTTGCTTAATTATTTGCCATTTGGTCATGTTAACTTCAAAGTCTTCACTTTAAGTCTTACTTTTACCATTTCTCTTTCATGGGTTCTTAATAGATTTAAATAAAGAAAGGTAACCATATATACATAAATACAATAAAGAATTGTATATGGTGGCAACTGGCAAACAAATATAAAGTAATGTTGATGATGGTTGAAGACAGTTAAAAGGCAAATATCTTTTCATTTTCTAAAAGTAATTAATCATGCAATAATCACAAAAATGTCTAAAATAAATCACGTTTATTAATCCTTGTCGTCCGACCAAGATTTTCTACTTACTTTATTACATTTTTAATATTTTAGTTTGCTCCCGTACTGTATGGAAAAATTTTAAATTTTTTTTTTTAATTTGAATTATGTGTTATACACTTTAAGTGAAATAAAAAATGAAAAACGAATATAAAATAAAAGATTTCAAACCTTCTTATAATACGAAAATTCTAATACAAATTTATTCACCAAGTACTCCAACAAATTATAATTAATTACTTTTTAAAAATTTTGCTAATCAAATAATAAGTGTAAAATATTATTCTAATTTATTATATTAATTATTCAAAGCGTTACCTATGCATATAATACTATTGTAAGTGCTTTGTGGGACTGTCCGATTATATGTAGTTTACTAATGATTCTATTCTTAGCAAGCATATAAAATTATATTAATTGTGGTTAATTAATATGCTCCCCTCCGATCCACTAAACATTATTTAAGCAAGAAAGAAAACAGTGATATTAAATAGAAACCTAATTTCTACATATTATTATTTTATAATTCCCCATTACGTGAATCTTGACAGACCACTACGCATATCGCACGGGCAACAATACAGTACTGAAATATTAATAATTTAGGTATGAATCGACATTTGAACCACTCCTAAATATATAATTGATTAATTAGTTGAGTATATGTGATCAATTTAATTAATCAAATTATTTACTCTCTCTTTCCCAAAAAACAATATATTTAAATTTTATAGTAATATTTTATAAGCGGAAGGGAAGTTGGTTAACTAAACTGTGCATTCCTTATTCTTGAATCCTATAATATTTTATTGATTCAAATATTATTTACATGTTCGTGTTGTGCTCGACGTATAAATATTACTAACTTTTTAAAATTAATCGAGAAATAAACTTACCACCTAAAGGAAAAAAGAAATAATTCTTAAATATTCATTGGTCATCCTGATTATTAAGCTCGATTATAAAGGCTATTTTTCCCCAAAAAGGAAGTTGATATATAGTATAATATGATGCTTATAAATTATATAAGCTATCATAGTTCATAGTATATATTAACTGGTGGCAAAATTGACAGTAATCATAAGTCTTAATCATCATTGTACAGAATTAATAAAGAGAACATATAGCAGTAGGACATGAATGTAATCGACTCAATTATACAATGACATGTGTTCGTATAGTTTTGTATATGTGTTGATCAATCAACATCGCAAAATATCTCAATATTCTATAATATATATCTTTCAATTTATGTATATATAAAATATTAGAAAGACGATGCATGTATACGTGCAATATTTCAAACCTGCCAATGTTGTTCAGATTTTTGTGAGATCTCTATCTACGTAAAATATCATCTCTTTCATGCATATATATTCATTAAGATTTACGGCCAAAATATATATTCACAAAACTTCCTATTAATATTGGAGCAAAATATATAGAACATAGTTATGGAAACGGGATATCAATTAATTCGAGCAATTCATTTAAATTACAATATAGTTTTTAATGTAACATATAACTAATTAATAAGCAAACTGCATATATATTATGTATTTTAGTGGAAGCAAAGTGAATTAATAAATAATAATTGAGGTGGATTCTTTGCTGCCCTCCATATGAGGCAGGTACGATCGGGTCGACACGTACGCTTTCATGCATTTCCCTCTCCAACAATATACAGTTGACCTGAATATGTACGTGTCACACGGTGAATGGTCGTCGATTACAGGCTGCCATGTGGAAGGAGGAAAATGATTTAATCCAATAGGAGACAAGATTTAGATATGGGGAAAGACACTTGGAGGGTGGACAGGACTTGGGCGGTCTGGTTAGGTGAACTCGTGGTCAGGCTCACCTCACCTTATTTTGCCTTTTCTTCTCCATCATTTCCTCTTTTGTTAAATGTCAAGAGTAAGACGACTCCCCCTAATCTTTCATAGTCGTATATTTCTCCATTTCTTGCTAAAAATTAGATCTTGTGATCTATATATATATATATATATATTATGTGAGTAAACTTACTATGAAGTAGGGTAGTTTAGTCGATATTATACTGACTTTAGAATTCTTAATACTGCAATAATTATTAATAAAAAGATTTTTACACTTAAATGATCTGATTTGACTAAAACTCAAATAAATGAGACTAAAAAGAGTTTCACTAAGTAGACGTCCTCGAACTCAAATAAATGAGATTAGAAATTAAAGTTTATCATTAAAAAGATTCTTTTGTTTGATATTACACGTGAATTTTTCATTTAAATCTAAATGGGTGACGATGAAAATTCGACCATAAAACCTCTTTTCATTTTTTGAATTGGTGGCAGTGAGGATTCGACCACAAAACCTCTTTAACTTAATTGAAAAGCTTAAATATTAGATAAGTACCATAAAATATTCAAATATCTCTAACAACAATAATATAATAATACATATCTAAGGGGTCGGTTTTGATCTATTATATTGATGATTGACAATATCATAAAGAATGAGATTAACTCTATCTTTTCTCTAAGAGGTTTGGAGTTTGATACCTACTTATTAAAAAATATCGTTAGAAAGAGTTTTACTTATAGTTCGATTCAAATTAAATTAAATGAGATATATATAATAAGATCAAGTATAAGATCAAGGTTCGAACCTCCAAGATTTTAATCTATTTGGTCTTGGTTTTTTCCTTAATTATTCCCTTAGTGAGTGAAAATCGATTTTCGATTCAAACTATACAGTACATATGATTTTCTCAAACGAAATGTTTAATTTGTTTATGAGTTGTTTCTCATACATATGCTTTGATCTATACGATGTTTTGTCATTATAAGTTAGAGATACTAAAACATGCTAGTTTACACATATATTATATCAAATAAAACAATTTTCATTGCTAATAGTAATGTAATTCGTCTTTTTATTATGTGATCTAGTGATAAGTGGCCGAGCTATTAGTTTGTTTTTTTGGGTCGAGTGTCGACGTAAATAAAATGAAATTACTAAAAAGGTGAGCAT
>JBBMKE010000003.1:11470514-11484227 GCA_037834125.1 Lippia alba
TCACCGCAAATCTGGCAAGTTCACCTCTACGCTGGAAAGGGAATGGGACTAGTTTCTTCGATGTGGGCTGACACATGTAAAGATTTTTCCCGATGGCGTTCCAGACGAGGAAGGACGGCTGAGGCTGCTGGCGGCGGGAGTGGTGGAGGGTGTGGAGGCGGGAGAATGATGCGGAGGAGATAAGGGAGCGCCACTGTTTGCAAGCCAGTTGGAATCTAATGACGGATCTTGCCGGTAAGAAGAGGAAGATTTCCTGCATTAAATCATCGTTGCTGCAGATTATATCTCCTGATCGCCATGACCTTTTCGCAGACATGGTTCTTTGTGGAAAAGTAATTAGCTTGATGCGTTTGTCTCAGCTCCCTTTAATAGAGCTAGGGTTCTCTTCTCTAGTTCTCTTTGATGGGTTCTTAGCTATCTTTGGACGAGCTCACGAGCTCGTCTTTGTGGGCTTGGAATCTTAACTTGGCAAGTTGGGCTCTCGGCTCTGATTCTACTTGGTTCAAAGGATGGCATAGGGACCAAAGCTTAACCAGAGGTCTCGAGTTCGAGTAATTGAGAACGCAGCTACCATGGATGATATGAAAAGCTTTACATAGAATCAAAAAAAAAAAAAAAATACATATTATTAAAATTCAACTAATTAATGGAGATTGAGTTGTAATTAGACCTAACATGAGGGTAATTGGTTTCCTTTAATTTTCCTTAATTTTAGTTAAGGGAGATTTCGTCGTGTATTTACCAACTTAGGTTCACTCAGTTTGAGGAAAATGCTTTTTTGGTATACCAACTATCCCGACTCAGCAAAAATGGAACATTTCATTTTCCGGTAAAAAAATAAATTCTTAACTCAAAAAGTTAGCAAATTTGTGCATAATCTCACCGGAAATGCCTTGTTAGCGCCGGAGAAGACCACATGTGCGCTAGCTGGCACTTATGTGTAAACCATGTATCTTATTTCCCCTTACATGAAACAATTCAGCAGGACACGTCACCGGAAAAAAATTAGTCCCAAAATTACGAAAATGGGGTCACTTGATATACAATTTTTGCAATTTCTTCATATAACCTAATTAGCACTCAAAACCTTGATATCAAGATTCTTGTCACACACGCCATGATAAGTCGTGTTGGTTCTATCAGTTCCAACTTCAGATGGTTACCTTTAAAAGTTCCATCTACAGGTTGGTCCGTTGGGATGATGAACATGAGCATAATCTAGTGTATAAGATTGTGAGGTTTGGTTTATACGATGTATTATTTGATCAAGTGAGGTATGATTTAGATGAGGAATTATTTGAAGTGATGGAGGCACCGAGGAGCGGCAGCAAGCTTGCGGTCTTCGATGGATATGTCTTGTTCTTCTTAATCTTGTGAGTGAGGCTTGCGGTTGTCGATGAATGTCTTGTTTATCATTGTCTTGTGAGTGAAAGGGATGAGGGGTTTCATGTGGTACCTTACGTAAAAAAAGAATTGGTGTTGGGGTCATCATTTTGGGCTTCTAAAAAGACTTTTATTTTCAGAAAGACGCGACAGATAAGGTGTATTTTCAAAAAACAACTACAGATGGGCAATTATAGTATCCAACAGAATGGTACGCTTTTTAGTTATGATTGTTATGTTGATGGTAATAGTTTGGGATTCCAGTTTAGGGATACCGGGGTCAAGTTTGAATCTCGTAGGATTTACCTTACTTCCTTACTGGAGATTCTTTGTGAGTTGAATTATTCTTTGTGAGTTGAATATTTTTGTTGTTTCTAGTTTATAAATAAGATTCACTTTATGATTGATTTCATTATTAATTGGATGAGAATTGATAATTTTTTATGCAATTTGGTCTTAGTCTTCCCAATTTTAGAGGATGCATTCACTCAACTAATTTCAAGTTTCAATTTTCAACCCAATGAGATGATGCAATTGTGTGGATGAGAAGCCTTATTTAGTTCGCATTACAAATTATACAAGAAATTGCAAAAATGGTATACCAAGTGACCCCATTTTGTAATTTTGGTACTAAATTTTGTCCGGTGAAAAAAGTTTCCTGTAACTAAAAAAGTTAGCATTTTCGTGCATAATATACACCTGACATTGTGACGTGGTCCACGTGGTCTTTTCCGGCGCCAACAAGACATTTCTGGTGAGATTGTGCACAAATTTAATTTGATACCTTTTTGAGTTAAGGGTTTATTTTTTCACCGGAAAATGAAATGTCCCAATTTTGCTGAATCGGGGTAGTTGGTCTACCAAAAAAGCATCTTCCTCCACTAAGTTTTAACTGACAATTTTTTATGGTTCTATATGCATGTCATTTAGAGTTGGTTCTATATGCATGTTATTTAGAGTTCAAACCAGCAACAGGAGACCATAAGGCGACAACATGAGATCTTAATGAAGGATATTAATGTTGGTATGAACTGTATGATCAAGTATTTTCTTGAAATCCCATTTCCACCATAAGATATGCTAAAGGATTTAGAGGCGAACATAAAAATTTCTTGAAAACCCACCACAAGAAATTGAACGATATGCTCAAAGATTTAGAGGAAAACATAAGTATTCTTATTTGGAAAAGGGTAGTATACTGATTTGGATTCTTGTAAATCCCGTTTGAGAATTTCTTGTTCGTCGCAAATATCAGGCAATTTAGGAAACATTATTTGGAGAAGAAAGTTAGATTAATCGAGATTCAAAAGTTAAATTTTCACCTCTACTATCAGAGTTCAGCCTGTGTAATAATTGAAACAGACATAGATTATCTCTAAGCCGCCTAAGTAATATTAATCAGAGTTCCTCTACATTCACTCGTCATGCATCAAACTTCAAAACTACACTAGGCCTAAATACGCATCACCCTCCTCCATTATAGATTATTACACATACACCCCAGCTGCGTGTGTTAGTGTAATCATGTCAATCAAATAGGTGCAAGAGTGTCGATGACCTGATAAGAATCCGTGAACCCATTTTGCAAAGCATGCTCCTCAAAATAGTGCTCCTTTCGAAAATCTACCAACTCCTCAAACATCTTATCAGAAAACCTGTAAATCAAATCTTCCCAGGCACATAAAGCAACATCATTTAAGAGACTGCACTCTAAGTTGCCACCTTGATACATCTTAACATGTTTAATTACTTGCTCATTGCTTAAGTGTTTTGAGCTTTACAAGTCTTATGGTTGAAAGTGTTGTTCATTAAGCGGACTTGTTGATTGAATGTCTTGAAGCAAAGCATTGCAGATTTAAATTTGAACAACATTAAGAGACTGCACTGATATATATATGTTGATGAGTTCATTAGCTCATCTAGTGTGTTGTTGAGCTATACAAACATTGTGAGAAGTCGTTCAAGCCTTCGACAAATATAATTTCGACTAACATTTATCCCTTACAGTTTTGTCTTATAGTATTTCGATTTTTTCTACATTGGTTAAACCTTTTGATTTAATAATATATTAGTTAGTTTATGCAACAACTTAAAAAAAATTTATGTAAATACTAATACAAATATTAATGATTAAACTAATTAGGCGGGTAAAAGGCTACTATTGAATCAAAATCAATCTAACGAATCAGTCTAAGCATGTATTATTTGTATTTTTTTTTTATCGTTTCACTAATTTATCCAGTCTTCAATAATTAATTTAAGCTAATCTCCCTCTATCAAGGTCGGATCTAAGTTTTGGGAGTGCTGCAGAAAGAAATCATAGTTTGAGGGAGATGAAATTTCAAAATATTATCTGTTTTCTACATAAAATAAACGAGTAAAACAATTGAAATATCTTTTCAAGGGCCACAAAAATTAAGTGGGAGAGCCCAGAAAAGCCCCTCTGGCTCCGATGGTGCGTGCTATAGGATATCAAAACAATGTAAGAAATTAGGACCCAAAAAAACAAATAATAATAATAATTTGAAGCAGAAAATTTGATTGATCGAGATTCAATACTAATTAGAGCTCCTCTACATTCACTAGGCCTAAATACGCATCACCCCCCTCCCCTCCATTTTAGATAATTACACATACACCCCAGGTGCGTTAGAGTAATAATCTCAATCAATCAACAGAAGCAAGAGTGTGGATGACCTGGTAAGAATTCGTGAACCCATGATGCAAACCATGCTGCTCCCTTCCAAAATCCACCAACACTTCAAAAATCTTATCAGAAAACCTGTAAATCAATATCTTCTCTGGCACATGAAGCAACATCACTGAATCCTTCTCCTTCTCTCCTCTAATCATTCCCAGAACTCTGGTACTTTCTGCATTAATACTCGCAGAAATTGGACCAAGATCAACCAGGTACTTCTCATTCCAGACGTAATCGTCTAGATTCATTTCAAATACACGTAAAAAATTCCTCCTACCCAAAGTCCGAGGAAGCATAACATAATGCATATGTCCGTTTGATTCCATGAGGTAGTTCTTGGCTCTACCCCGACTTCTCGGAATTTTTGAACTAAACGCATGAAAGTCGTTGTCGGGGATAAAATGATAACACTTTCCACTTATTGTGTTAGATCTGATAAAATAAACTCCACCATTCATGTAAATCCCACCGTGTATATTAATGGGTCCGTAGCAGATTTCACGCTGATTCTCCCACGAGTTAGTTTGCGAATCATATACGTCAATATAACGAGGATGAGGAAAGATTGGCCTTCGAAAGCTAAGAATTTTGTAATGTGGAGATACTGAAGGATCAAATACTAAGTACGGGTCAGAATTGAAGAAAGGTAAGAATATTTGTCTCCATTTTTTCGTGGTTGGATTGCAAACAAAGAAGAATCTTTTGCCGTAGGGCGAGAGAGAGCACTCGAGTAACAAAAGCCCGTTACAGGATTGCAGGATCTTATTGTGGGCAAATCTACCATGGAACGGGAAACTGAAAGGGACTAGTTTTTTCGATGTGGGATGACACATGTACATGTAGAGTTGCAATGTTATGGAATTCATGGAACAGAGGAGAAAGGACGGCTGAGGCTGCTTGCGGCGGCGGTGGTGGAGGGTGTGGAGGTGGGAAAAGGATGCCGAGGAGATAATTGAGCGCCACCGTTTGCAAGCTAATTGGAATCGAATGAGGGATTTTGCCGGTAAGAAGAGGAAGATTTCCTGCATTAAATCTTCGTTGCTGCCGATTATATCTGCTGATCCCGGGGAGGATGATCTTTTCGAAGACATGGTTAATTCTTTGTTAGAAGAGGCCAGGTGCGTATAGGTAGATGAAATACAAACTTGAAACAGGAGATGACCAAAGTAGTTGCGGGCGACACTTTCTTTAACAATAAATGCCTGTGAAAAAGTAATGTAACATTGATAAGAATTTGAATAGTTTAATTTATTCCATAAGTTGGATAATACTTAATAGAGATGTACTTCAAAAGGCAGAGAGGTCCACGCCCCCTCGTTTATCAATCTATACAATAAATTTTAACTATGCAAACATATACTAAACATATATATATATACACACACACATACACATGCAACAATGGAATTACTCTTTCTCAAAATATACAAAAATAATAATCTAAACATATGCCTAAGTGTATAGAAATACAGAGCTATAGAACCTGATGCCTCCGATCCAAGACGCTCTTTGCTCTTATCTTCTTCTCTTATATATATATAATATATATGTATATATATATATATATATATATATTATGGTGTATGTATGGCCTTTTACCTTCAATTAGGCTCCCTTTTTATATTGCTAGGGTTTTGACTTTTGATTCATCTTATTCTCCTATTCTAATTAGAATTCTTTTATAATCTCTATATAGCTACTTGTTCATATTTCCTTATTAGACGTATTCTTAGTGTAGAAGTTATCACTAGCTCATCTTTGTGGATTTGGCATCTTAGCTTGGCAATCTGGGCTCTCTGGCCCTAATTCTAATTGGTCCAAAGATGGGGCACCATAAAAAAAAATTTTCAATTAATTAAAATGGGATACCAACTTCAGATTTTGTGTATTTTTTATGGTTCTATATATAATTTAGAGTACAAACTTGGAACACCAGATCCTACCCGAAGGATATTTAATATCGGTTATGTAATAGGAAAATTGTAAAAATGGGATACCAACTACCTCTAATTTGTAATTTTGGGACTCTTCATTTTCATGCTGCAAAATAACCCATAACTTTATAAAATTGGCAATTTAAGATTAAATTGGGTTTGCATATATATAAACATTCAACACACAATTTGGTGTTACCTAATTAATCTAGGTTAATTAATATTAGTAGAGGGTTAATCTCACTTAATTAAGTCCAAATAACCTATCACCTAACCAATATAAAATTAAGTGAAGTAAAATCAAATAAAAAAATTTAATCCACCATATTTAACACTTTCTAATTCTACCAGATGTAGAAGTCAAATAGAACTTAGTAAGTTGGCAAAAGATTGACCTTCTCAGAGACGATAGCTATGAAAATACTCAGAAATAAAAACTTCCGATCATCCAATAGCTATGAAAATACTCAAAATAACAACTTCCGATCAACCAGTTTAAAGAGGCCAAGTGCAATACATTTGTCATTATAATCAGCTAAATTCAGCCAGGGTTCAAATTTTTCCTAAATATAGCTTGTCAATGTACTGATTTGAAAAAGGCCGGTAGGATCCTCTACGGCATTGTTCCTGTAAATCCCGTTTGAGAATTTCGTGCTCATCGTAATAGGAGAGGAATCTAATCAATAGCATTTATCAGGCAATGCAGGAAATATTATTTGAAGCAGAAAATTTGATTAGTCGAGATTCAAAAGTTAAATTTACACCTCTACTATCATAGTTCAGCCTGTGTAATAATTGAAAAGTACAGACATAGAATAGCTCTAACTAATTATAATCAGAGTTCTCTACATTCACTCGTCATGCATCAAACTTCAAAACTACACTAGCACACCTGAGACTCGGCCAAAATACGCATGATCACCCTTCTCCATTTTAGATATATAATTACACATACACCCCAGGTGCGTGCGTTAGTCTAATCATGTCAATCAAACAGGTGCCAGAGTGTCGATGACCTGATAAGAATTCGTGAACCCATGATGCAAATCATGCTCCTCAAAATAGTGCTCCTTTCGAAAATCCACCAACTCCTCAAAAATCTTATCAGAAAACCTGTAAACCAATATCTTCCCACGCCCGTGAAGCAACATCATTGAATCCTTTTCCTTCTCTCCTCTAATCACTCCCACAACGCTGTTACTTTCTTCAATACGCGCAAAAATTGGATTATCAAGATCAACCTTGTACTTCTCATTCCAGACGTAGTCATCTTGATTCATTTCAAATACACGTAAAAAATTCCTCTTACCCGAAGTCCGAGGAAGCGCAACATAATGCAGATGCCCGTTCGATTCCATGACGTACTTCTTGGTTTTCTCTCTAATTCTCGGAACTTTAGAACTATAAGCACAGAAGCTGTGGTCGAGAATAAAACGATAGCAGTACTTTTTCTCAAATTGGAAAAAATAAAATCCACCATTCGTGTAAACCCCACCGTGCATATAATGTGGCAGCTGGGTGGCGATTTGATGCGGCTGATTCTTCCACGAGTTGGTTTCCGAATCATATACGTCGACTAAACGAGGATAGAGCCTTCTAAAACTAACAATTTTGTAATGAGGAGATATTGAAGGATCAAACACTAAGTACAGGTCTGAATTGTAGGAAGATACGGGTAATTGTTTCGATAATTTCATCGTGGTTGGATTGTAAACAAAGTACAATCCTTTGCCTCGGGGCGTGTTAGAGCACTCGAGAAACAAAAGCCCGTTACAGGATTGCAGGATCTTAGTGTAGGCGAAACTATTACGGAATGGGAAACGGAAAGGGACTAGTTTTTTCGATGTGGGATGACACATGTAGAGTTGTGATGTGATGGACCGGAGGAGAAAGGACGGTGGAGGCTGCTTGCGGCGGCGGTGGTGGAGGGTGTGGAGGTGGGAAAAGGATGCGGAGGAGATAAGTGAGCTCCACCGTTTGCAAGCTAATTGGAATCTAACAAGGGATTTTGCCGGTAAGAAGAGGAAGATTTCCTGCATTAAATCATCGTTGCTGCTGATTATATCGGCTGATCTCCGGGAGCATGACCTTTTCGAAAACATGATTCTTTTTTAGCTAGAACCAATCAAACACAAACTTGAAACAAGAGATCCAGAGCTGAACTAGTGGTTGGGGTGAATTTTCTGTAAGAATAAGTGCCTGCAAAAAAAGTAATGTAACATTGATAAGAATTTGAAGACTAATTTATTCCATAATTTGGATAATAGAGATGTATTTCAAAAGGCAGAAAGGTCCATGCCCCTTTCGTTTTCTCTCACAATTTTAAAACCCTAGTACAGTGTATCAATCTATGCAATAAATTTACACTATGCATACATTACAATACACATGCATAAGTGTATAGAAATATACATAGCTCGAACCTGATGCCTTCAATCCAAGACGCTCTTTCCTCTTATCTTCTCTTAAATATATATTATCATGTATGTATGGCCTTTGGGCTTCTGTTAAGCTCCCTTTTTATAGTGCTAGGGTTTTGATTAATCATCTTATTTCCTTAGACGTATTCATACTTTCTTAATTCTTAGTGTAGGAGTCCCCGTCTGTCCTACACCCGTATGTCCTTTGGACTTGTTAAGAGTTGGCAAGCTGGGCTCTCTGGCCCTAATTCTATGGGCACCATAAAAATCAAACAAAAAAAAAATTACATATAGAATTTAATTAAATAATTTTTAATTACCTTGCATGCACCGGGTGTGGGTTCCAGTATATATGCAACCCTCATTTATTTAATCCAATATATATATATATATATATATTTGGTGTATCAAACAAAGGGAAAATTGCTCAATTCATCCGTCAGGTATGTCCGACTTGAAATTTCTAGACACAATTTTGGACATTGGCAAAATCGGGACATCAATTTTCCAATTTGTGAAATTAGAGGACAATCCTCACCGGAAATCCTACGTCATTGTCTGATACTACACGTGGTCGCCGGAACAACACATAGGCATCTGTGTGGCAAAATTTGTGCCACGTTTGAAATCCATAAAAAAAAAATCATCATCCCTCCTTAGTCCTCACCTCAGACTCGATCTCACCGCCGCCTCCATCAATGGCTACCAACTTATCCATGCTCCCTAGTCCATCCGCCTTCCCACCACTGCCAAACCCTCCCTTAGCCGCCTCCACCTCCGCTGCAACCACAATTTCCCCATTCATGCACTCTCCGCCCCTGTCCCCACCCTCACCAAGACGACCTCAAAAAACTCGCCGCCGACAAGGCTGCCCTCCTCAAATCCGGCGAAGTCACCGACATTGTCGGCGTCCCCACATCAAACCGCACGCACGAGCAATCCCAATCTCGACAGCTACCCCCACCTCGATCTCCCAATCGATGGCCCTGACGACGTGGATCCCCATCTCGACTTTGTCAAGGGTCGTGGCTGTCGGAGATTTTCAATGAGGCATGCGAGGCGAATCTGAGATTGGACCGAGACGGGAAGCCTTACGTGAAGGCTAATTCGAATTACACTGTGGATTTGTATTTTAAAATTGTGATAAAGGATTCCGGCGGGACGCGGAAGGAGATTGTGGTGCTAGAAGGAGTGGTGCAGGCGTGCAGCAGTTGTTCTTGGATATGGCGACGACGATAAATATTGTCGGTGAGAGTGGAGTGAGGGTGGTCAAAACTAAGTAGCGTACATAAGCCATTGAGAGTTTTTCCTTTTTTTTTCCTCAATATATTTTCAATGTAACAAAATTTTTGCCACGCGGATGCCTATGTGTCGCTCCGGCGACCACGTGTAGTATTCAGGCGATGATGTGAGATTCCGATGAGGAATTGTCCTCTGATTTCACCAATTGGAAAATTGATGCCCAATTTTGCTAATGTCCAAAATTGTGTCTGAAAATTTTAAGTCGGACATACCTGACGGATGAATTGAACAATTTTCCTTAAAATATATGAATTATTTATTCGTAATAGTCTCCTCAAGATGGACTATAAAACTTTTTATAGTTCACCTTGGACTTCATACACATAATTGCTTTGAACTGTTTTGATGAGGATGGAGTTGATAAAACTGCTTTGATGAGAATGACGCAGAAATTTTATTTATTGGAATGAAATGAAAGATATATTTAACTTTAGTGAAATAAGAATCAATTGATTGAATGAAAGGAGAATTATCTCCGACAAATGAATTTTTTTCAAATAGATTTGACTTTGATGAAATAAATACCAATTAAATGAAAGAAAATATTATTATCTCCAACAAAGAATTTTTCCCGAATTTTACTGACTGATGGAGGATTGAGTTGGGTTCACAAAAATTGTGATTATTCATGGCGGATTTGCCATTGATGATGAGAAGAATTATTTATGGTAGATTTGTCATGAAAGATAAACTCTTGGTAGATTTTGGAAAGATGGAAAAAAACGGATTTATGATGAAGAGAAGATAAACTCTTGACGGACTTTGCCAAGATGGAGAAAAAACCTTTTCATAGTGGAGAAAAACTTTATGACGGATACTCCAAGGTAAAAAAAATGGATCAGAGATCTATTGTTGAGGTTGGAGATCTTGCTTATACCAAGAGAAGAAGATAAAGTGCGACTGAAGAAATTTATTACTCTGATACCATATTACTTTTCATAATTGGAGAATTATTTTTCTCATTTTAAAAAATAAAGTATGTTGAGTAGAGATACAAAAAAAATATCTAAATACTAGATACAAGTAGCCGTAAAAATTAAAAATAAAAAACTAATCTGAAAATTAATATATAAAAAAGTCCACTCTATTTACAAATTTAATGACGTAATAAAATATTAAATAAAATATGAATTATTTATTTTTGATATATTTAACACCGCATCTTTGATGTTGTGCGGAAGGCATGTGACATACAAATTGAAATGTGAAATTATACAAAAAATAATTATCTACGAGCGGAGAGACGACCGTATGTAAAATAAAATTATAAAACATATTTCCTGAACAAAAAAAAAAACCTATTTTAATATTACATTGAATAATGGACATGGTTTAATACAAACCCCAAATGCCAAAATCTAAGTCCAAATAAGAACAGTCAAATAATTATATGTTATATATATTGAAAATTGATTCTAAAATTTTTTATATGGTCAAAGTTTATCACGTATCGATATAAATACATGGATACATATATGTAATATACGGATATGATGGTATGATATTATTTTTTAAATTTATATGTAAAAAGTATTAATATAATATTTGATATGAATATTCGATACGATATGACAAAATAATATTTCAAAAAGTACTGATACATTCTAGATTAACCTATTATTTAGTGTATTAATGATAACGAGTAATATATTGCATATACATGTCAGCAACACTAATCAAATACACCTATATTGCAAATCCTTTCTTGTACATCAAATTTGTGGAGAATTATTGATGGGCGTATGCAAGCATGAGATTATACAACTGTGAACTGTTATTTTGAACAATCAATGCATGATAGATCTGATCTGGTTTAGTTGTACAGTTACAGTACATTAATTGTACACTCCCGTACAACTCGACATTTTATATAATACTATTTTTTTTTGTAAATGATTTCTGAAAACTTGCATTTCAATGTAACTCCAATTAGAGAGATTTGTAATAGTTAATCAAATATATATATATATATATATTATCCAATAGTAAAATGCAGTTGATCGCATTCGAATATGACAATATCACCGTTCATTTATTAAGAGTGAAAGGATCACCCTCTTGAGAATATCATTTCAAATCGTAAATCCTTTACTTTTCTAAATGTAGAATTATGCACACTAAATGTAATAAAAATGCCTACCACAAAAGGACAAAGGTCGAGTTTTTAATCTTAATAGTCTCCATACCTCAACCCAACAAATAGTTGAAGAAAAGTAAACTAAGTATTCAACTGCCCTGTGAAGGGGAAAGTATGCTTCCCATAAATTACAACAAGACCTACCCTCAAAATCCGTAATGAGTTCGAAAATATTGTCCCACGCTACGTGGAATTCAAATCTTATGATTTATCACAAATTTATCCTTCCAATTCCAAATGAGTTACGCCTATAACAAACTTGTACAAATGCTAAGGAGCATACAGGGTTTGGGGAACATCTATTTTATAAACCCCAAATAGGTGTATTCGGTTTCTACTAATGGAGGATGTTTATAAAAATAGCAAATTCTTAATTGTAATCTTCAGAAACCATTGGAGGATGTTTGTAAAAATAGCTAATTTTTAGTTGTAAGCTTTTGAGAAAAGAAATGGTAAAATGTCATTAAGTTGGTGCTTATGAAATTAAATTTGAAGCATTCCTAGAAGCTAAACTTATCCCACAATTCCACAAAGTACTTGGACAAAGATCATCTTTTTTCTTTTGGGTCCAAGAAAATGCCCTCAAACGCATAAATGTAATCTAATTTACATAAAATTCTCTTGGATGTGAAAGCAAATACAAAGAACTTTTATGTAAGAATTTACATTGGCCACCCCTAATATTTAATAAATATTTATTTTGTTCTCTTACTATTCAAAAATAAAATCATTGCAATTGCAAATCGACTGAAAACTAGAAAATTGAACCAACTCATACTCAATATGGAACAATAAACTCTCCGATAATCTGGTCCTTAAGCTGATGATACATTTAGTAATAGTCTTCTGCGCTATGACACAAGTTTGCTGCTTCATTGAGTATCCTTCTAAGATAGTCTAACTGCTCAAATTCACCTTGAAGTTCTTCCCACTGCAAACACATGACAAAGAAAATCATATATGAGTACTTATAATTACGAATACCCCATGATGTTTAATCCAATCTAAAAAAACCCCTCATAGTTGATATGTCAGGAAAAACATTCTGTGGCTTGGACAAAAGTTACGAAAAAATACCCCGAGCTTAGGGTGGTTTTTGTAATTTCTCAACTATGAGTGTTTTTTTTCCTGTAATTGGATGGAATCTAGAATTAAGAAGTACAATGGCCTAATATGCTGCTTCATGTACAATAAAAAGCAAATTCAAATGCCAAAATTATTGAACATATCTTATAGTTTCAGAAATGAACAGGTTTTCTCCAACATGCATGATATGTGCAAACTATGGAAGACAAGAGCTTACTTCTTGATGAACCACAGAAGCTAGCTTCCAACCAGCTGCAGTAATTTGACGTCGTTTTAACACAGTATGCCCTAGTGGGACACCTGCAAAAGAAATCATACAACCAATTGCTAGAATATGGACAGAGACATACCATAATATCCAAAAGGGTTTACTTCCCATATAAATTTGGTGTGCATACCGGAATTTCTTGAGAAATGAGTTGGGCCATCTATTTCAAGAGCAACTTTCTGATCAACCAAGACTGCATCCAAAGTGTAGCCCTCAACACTATATTCTTTAACCCAATCTAGGCCAGTACTAGCAAGGAGACGAGCCACCTCCTTCTGGAATGAGGAAGTCACCTTTTGATTAAATCTCTTAGTTTTCCCGGCACACACGATTTTATCCTCCAGCTCATTAGGCAACGACAGTTTGAGATGTGGGTACTCAAGTTTCAGACACTGATTCACCAGCAGAAGCTGAGAAGCAAACATAATATCTTCTCGATATTGCTCAGAAATTCTCTGTTCTTCAAAATGGCTTAAAGTTCT
>JBBMKE010000003.1:11489204-11499573 GCA_037834125.1 Lippia alba
TTTGTTTCCCTCCACCACCACCGGCCATGCACCACCACGCTCGATCTTATACGATAGGACAGTTCGTACAAATATTACTTTGTAATGAATAGTTAAATTTGGGGGCAATTTACAAAGTCGTTGAAAAAGAAAAAAGGTTCGTCGGAGAGCAAATTCCTAGTTTGAATATACATTACGTTGCCATCACACAAATTTATAACTCATTTCTTTGGACAAAGTGAAAATATCTATCATTGACATTTCTTTCTAAAGTTGATCTTTTCAAATGAAATTAATTCAAATTACACGATATAAGACTATATATATTTGCACCTCTCACCATTTCTTGAATATATATTATGAAATTTGACTTCAGATCGGTTCCATAATTTTCAAATCTCAACTTTGCTAAATTTTTTTTCCAAGTAAATTAGCTGAAAATTTGAAAGAAATTGTCTCGAAGCGTGTCATCTTATAATCCCGATTGTAACTTATCATAGCAAGTCTACTGAAAAAGATTTAATGGACATAGTGCTGATTTAAAAAAGAACAAAGAATATAGAGAGCGATGAGATGGTACTTTTACATCTACACCGCTGCGAGAGAATGAGTAATTACACTTTCGTATAATCTTAGATAAAAATATTACGCAACCTACTATTTTTAGTTAGTTTCTCGGTTTTAAATTTGTTCCTTCTAACTCCCCAGTTGAGATTCATAATTTTAGTTAGTTCCCTATTCTGTGTGATTTTACCAAGGTGCCCCTAAAGGCATTTAAATGTATGATGTATGAAATTCTCATAATGTAGTATAAAACTTTAAAAATGCAGTATTTATATCATATTATATAGTATAAATTCATTGATTTGATAAATCAACACATGTATGAGTTTAAATGTATGATGTATGAAATTCACATAATGTAGTATAAAAACTAAAAAATGCAGTACTTATATCATATTATGTAGTATAAATTTCATATTATATAGTATAAATTAATGAATTTGCGGTTTTGGGACAATCAGCACATGTATGAGTTTAGATATGTTGTATGAAATTCACATAATATAATATAAAAAATCAAGAATTCGTACTTATATTTTATTATGTAGTATAAATTCATGGATTTGTGGTTTTGGGACAATCAACACATGTATGAGTTTAAATATATTGTATGAAATTCACATAATGTAATATTTAACTCAAGAATGCAGTCCTTATATCTTATTATGTAGTATAAATTCCGTATTATGTAGTATAAATTCATGAATTTATTGTTTTGAGGGTAAAATAGTCAATTAGGAGCTAACTAAAATTATGAATCTCATGTGGGGAGTTAATAGAGACAAATTTGAAACTGGAGAGCTAAAAATTATTTCAGCCTATTGGGAGTTTTTTTTAAATTACCCCAAATAAATAATTATATTTCACCACTAATTAATTCCACATAATAACTCCTATATCATTCTCAAGTGACGGACAAATAATTTATAAAATTTTTTGGAGGATCAATATATAATTCGTTTGTAAATTGATATTCGTGATAAATTTTTTTAACCCTCATAAACTAATTAGTGGTGAGCTAGAAAGCACGGATACTGTCCAAATTATGTATGTGCACTATCTGACACGTTCGGACATTGGTCCGATACATGTCGGATACGGTTGAAACATATCGAAAATAAAAAAATTAAAAAAATAAGAGAAAGTGTCGGATACGACAAAATAAATTTTATAATTATACAAAAAGAAAATTTATGCATTTTTAATATTCTTAGAATTTTTTTGGGGAGAAAGCTGAAATAGCAAAATTTATTCTGATTTTTAATTATATATTTTTTAATATTTTATTTTACATAGATTATACTTATATAATAATTTTATTTTTATATAATTTTTTTTATTTATATATAAAATATATTTTTTATATAGAATATAATCGTGCGAAACTGTGTCGTGTTCTAAAATTTTTAAAGAATTCGTATCGTCATGTCTGTGTCGTCGTATTCTTATCCGTGCAACATATCTGGTGAGATATAATCAATTCAAAAATGATTTTACAAAAAATCCAACCAAAACGAGTTCATTTATAATTTTCCAAATTTAAAAAGGTAAAATGTGTGATATTTTTATTTAGGGAAAAAGATTTTTTCTCATTCGAATTTTGCACATGTTTACAAGTTAACTTCCTAACAAATTTTCATTGCCAACCACGATCCAATCTTTGTATTTGTAACAAACCGTCATTTAAATATATTTTTTTAGTGATTACCATACACGTCAATTGCATTTTAACAAAACCAACAAAAAAATATTTAAATGAGAATTTGCTACAAATATAGAGATTGGATGATGATTTACAATAAAAATTTATTGAGATGATAAATTAAAAAAAAAAGCCCAAAGTTCGAATCCCTATTTCACGAACCGATATAGACGTAAACAACTCTCTATAGAGTATCTTATCCATCGAAGAAGATTATTAAAAGGGTCACGATTCAACCACAAATTGAATAATCATCATTGATCAACAAGATTATTAAACGGGACAAGAAACACGAAGGGCCACGATCCAACCACAAATTGAATAATCATCATAGATCAACAGGTCCAAAATTCTTGTGAAGGCCTAATCATCATAATAGTAATATTATTTAATTTTGGATTTTCTGTATTTAAAAAGTTATTAATTTAATATTTTATTTTTTATCTTAATTTAATATTTTATATTTTATATTAATCATCATCTTAGCTAGGGGGCAGATCGTAATTATCCCTAATCTTCATTGATCGAAACAGGTCCAAAATTCTTAAGAGTTCATATATAAATGCCTAAATACTGTTGGCTCTTTTAAATGTAGTAAAGACAAACTAAAGTCTAAAGGGGAATTCACTATAGATACTAAACACCTAGCGCGCCTGGAAATCCAAGAAACCGCGCAATTTGTGCAGGAGGAGCTCGTGGGTTCCATAAAGTGGTCTACCGCTGATTATCCAATCCCTCCGCAGAGCTCCAAGTTTGTCGCTGGACAGCATTGGATCATGAAAAGCAGAGACGATGCAGTAAATTGAAGCTTTGAGGATATCAGCCAATGAATAAGCTTTTGCATAAAGAAGACCGTCTCTTTTCCCAGTGTTTATGGTGACCCAATTGATTTCAGCGCGACGCATCAAATGTGCTGAACGTGTGCTGGTCATCTTTTCCATGAGAGTTTCGACAGCTAATAAAGAGGACAGTAATGTGGAGATTACGGCAGCATTGCTCCTGGAGCATCTAGCAACACCAAATCTGTCCTCCTTACGAGACCGTGCGGTCAATGAAGATGTGATACGGGCAGACCATGTGCATAACTGCATGTAATTTTCAATACAAATTAGTTGAGACAATTAATATATGGTGTTCGCACTGTCAGCCTTCATCAACAGAGCAAAGTCAACAAACCAAAGAAACTTTGGGTCAGTCAGAAGAACAAACTGGTATCAGCCCTGTTAGATTCGGTTTCTTGAACATGAGATTCATAAAGCAATATCTGCTCTTAACATAACAAAATCAGGTCTGCACACCTAATACTATTGGAGGAAAGTTAAACAAAATTGATGGCAAAGTAAGCGCATAATCACATACAAGTTGGCTAGAAGGGCTAAATGAAAATAGAAGAGAAATGTAACAAGAATAGAATGTGTGGAGTCATCGAAGAAACTTAATAAGTGAAATATAAGAACAAAGGGAATTGCAGTTCTGAAGCTAACAAGTTAACATGTTCAACAAGTTTGTAAAGACCAGGATCTAACACGTGCGAAATTGTAAAACATGAGGTGACGAAATCCCAAAAATGTGAAATGAGGAGTGTAAACAAAGTTTGAGACAATCGATAAACTATTTTTCTATCAGGAAACACTGAACCATACCTGTAAGTCGTAAAAGGATTCATAAAGTTTCTGAACTGCAAGCTGCTCTGTTCGAGACCTTAACTGATCGGGTAATAGTAATGAATTTTGGGCTGCAGAGCTCTCTAGACCTTCAGCAAGGTTTTGAACAAACTGTTCAAGAGGCTTAAGGCCGGCAGCTATAATTCTTTTATATGTTTGACCACTCTCCTCAAAGAATGCAGCTCGGCGCCATGTGTCAACATTGTTTTCACATACCATACAGAGATCAAGGTAAGCAAGGTACTGCCAAAGCGATTTTGGTGTACTTTTTTCTAGTGTGATCAAAAGTGGCCGGATTGGAATATTGTTGGCTGCTGGGAATCCTTTTGGAGGTGCAAATATAAACCTCTCGGTATGAAACACCTACAGAGACACGGGTTGGTATTTAATTCTTGATAAACTAATTAAACATAAATATACGTAAAAGCTATTAAATGCAGGTTGAAAAACCTAGTTGAAGGAGAGACCTGGTGTAAATGAAGAGCCAGTTCCCAACGAAGAATACAGACAAAACTCCCAATATAGAAAACGATCTGCTCAACAATGAAGTGTCCATATGAACCTTGACTTCTGTACTCAGTAGGCAGGACTAAGGACAGTAATCCTGATAACAGACAACCAATAGCAGAAAATCTGAAAGCCCGACAAATAGATAAAGGAATCCCCATCTTGAATCTGAAGAAAGGAGGGCGCTGTCATTACAAGTGGTAGGGGGTCAGTGAATCACATTAACAAACTAAAGCAATCATAAGTCGTTATAGTTCAGAATATCACAAATTGAGAACAAGAAATCTCATCTCTAAAGAAGAGCATCTTCAATAAAGGCAAAATCAAGGAGCAGATAAATGAAGTGACTGCTTTTGCTAACAACCCAACCTGACTAGGTGAGGCTATACGGTACTAATACTTATTGAATAAGCCTGGCATTAAAGGTTCTTGCTTCTGCATTACATGAGGAAACTTCACATCTCTATTATTTTCAATGGTGGATCTAAAATACACTTGGTAATACCAACAGCTCAGGTTTATTTTCAATTGGGTTTTTTCAAGCATTGTAATTCTAACGATATCCTAAAGACATCACGAGTCATTTATAAACTGGTGGTATAACCAAGAAAGCCTGAATGTCCAGGTGTATGGAATTTTTGCTTTTCACTATAAAAAAAGCTATTGACAAACCTAAAAGAAAAGAAGACAAGAACTATAGGAACTAAATAAATCAGTTGCAACAGCAAAACAAGCTACATGGAAGAAGTGCCACTAAAGCTTCATGATTTTGAAAGAACATAAACATAAGGAAAATCATGAAATACGAAACACATTACTCACTCACAGGGCTGGACATTCTCTATAACATTTTAAGATAAAGAAATCATGGTTCGTGATGACAAATTAATTCATTTTCCTTTCTAAACAAAGTAAATCGTCCCACTTTGTTTGCTTATCATACTAATCTATTCCCAACACAAAATTCCTAAATCCAGCAATTCTGCACAGCTCTTCATATTAATCAATGATTATTAACAAAACCCATGATATAATCAACACTTGCAAGTCAAATACACACCAACAACGGGCAATTATTAGACGAAGAAGTTCCAATTACCTGAATAATGGGAAACTGCAAGAGCCACCGCTGGTTATTGAGATAATCCATGGCATAAATCAAACCAACCACGGAACCCCTGAATGCCAAGTTGGGCAAAGCCGAAGCCTTCGACCACCCCTCCTCATAAACCCGACATCCACAGCATAGAAAAGCCACGCACAATCCCGTCGACAAAGTACAGTTGCCCACAAATATCAAGTAGCTAACTAACATTCTGGTCTGCTTTGCCGTGGAACTTTGGTCACATCGAGAAGGAATAATTTTATCAATTTGCTCTGTCCCGAATTTAAAAGTGTAGGCGAAGGGCAGAGGATGGGGAGTGACGACAAAAAACAGAATATCGATGAAAAGGAGGTGAGATGTGTAGAAGCTACCGATCAAGATGCCTGAAAAGTGGGTGGGTTTGAAATGGCCGGTGGTAAAGGGGGAAAGAAGAAGGGTTTTGGAAATTAAAAGCACGAGTGTGGTGAGCAGAAATTGCCAATATAGGAAGCGCAAGTATCGGTGATTTACGACGGTGATTTCCGGGTCAGCTCCGCGATCATCTTGGTTGATTAGACTGCAATGTACGGCGGTGGCGATAGACATGATACCAATTCTACTTTACCCTCTGAAAGCGCGAGAATTGGGGGTTTTAGCTTGACTAGGGTCTAGGGTTTACATTGCCTGAAACAGTGCCGGAGTATTTTGAATTTAACCAGAGCAGGTAGGGTGTTTAAAGACACAAAAACTGAGTTTATATATAATATGGGTCAACCCACTTATAATAAAATGGCCTCATGTAGCCCACATATAATAGGCAGGGCCATCTAGTTAATGATATGGATTTTAGTTTCAAAATTCAAAGTATTACATAAAATTTAATTATGTCAATTTTCATCGAGTAAAATCTCAATTCCAATCCAAAAGTCTGGTGTATTCAATTTTCAAGCTGTCCGTAACAAGTCAGGAATTTAAACAATTTGTATGATGGAAGTCGTTATGATCAACATCAATTCCATCACGAAAGTTATTTTGTAATATTTGCAAGGAGTTCAATCTGGGTTAACATTTATGGGTTGGGGACAGCTCTATAACCACCTTCACTCTGTAATATATGTTTAAACTAAACTTCAAAATCCGAAGAGAAAGCAATTAGAATAGCAAGGCAAAGGCAAAACACTTTTTTTTTTAACGCAAAGAGGTTGTCTGAATGGATTGATTTAAAAAATTCACAACAGTTGGTAACCAACTCGTGTAGGCAGCAACATTAGCATTTGGGCTTCTAATCTTTAATTAGGCAAAAGGCCATGAATTCAACAAACTATATTCCATCATATTTAACCCATATTACAGCACCTAAATTTAATCCTAAACAGTATATTTTGTCAAGCTGAGCAATGACTCCAACATGAATTAACAAGTTCATCATTCTAAATACAACATCTCTTTTATCAAGCACCATACTACAATTTGGATACAAAACTCAATTTCTCAAGGTTCTAATTAAGCAAGAAGCATGAATTCAGTAGACTAATTTATTCCCAATCTAATCCTACCTTAAGCAAGTATATATATAACTCCATCCCAAGCTTCAATCCCATCATAATTTGCAAGAATTCCAACTAATCAAACTAATTGTACGATTAAAGCATCACAGTCATGTTTGATGAAGAAAGGAAATGTAATTAATTTTGTTGCCTTTACCTTGTTGTTACTAAAATTCAAGGAAACATAACGGATGGAGTTGGCACACGCAATGAGGTGATGAAGATACAGTTAGTAAGTGTGTACCGCAAAAGAGTCTCCACAACTTCCCACCAATTTGATCTATCCAAATCTAAAACAATGCTTCGGATGGAGTAAACCTGAAGTAGCATAATAGTGCAATGAATTAACACCAACATCTCACCATTTTCCATAGATAAGTCAAAATTTTAAACAACCCCACAGATAGATACCCTAGCCATGTATCACCAAAAACAGCAAAACAAACAGATTTTTAAGGCATATAGAACTTTCCTCAAAATTCAACCATACCTTAATTTAGATGATTCTAACGGCACAAATCAATCACAAGCAGAACCCAGAGAAATCCGTGTCTCCAGAAGCATCATGAGAAACATAAACTGTGAAGAACCAGAAATCACTTTTATTAGTTTATATCATATAAAGTGTCGAAGGGAAAGAGATTGAGGGAACAAACGAACCTTTTAGGAAATTAGGTCAAAGAAACTACTGTTGAAATCTTTCCTCCAACGCAGAGCACTTGTAATTTCTATGTCCACCATTCAAGCTCCATATCCTTTCTGGTATTTTACACCCCTCTTTCTCTGTCACTTTTACACACAGAAACGGAGAAAAATGATTTAGTGGAGTCTTACTATCTTGTTTGAAAAGTTCCGAAAATCTGACGGTAATCAGCGAGTCGGAAGCAGTTAGGGACTAGGAGAAAGCGATAGTAGCCATACCTGCTCCTGCTCTGAGTCCTCTTTCCGTCTGAGCTTAATTGCGAGCTTAGATTCTCACTTTCTTCAATAGGATTCCTTCTCTTTTCGTCCGATTTCTTCTCTTTCCGCCGATTTCGTGCCTTTCATCTTCCGTTCGTTGGTTTCAAGAGTAGGGTTTTTTATTTTGGTTTGATTTCGTATGTTTGATTTTCCCTATTATAAGAGAGCACCAAATTTCAGGTTTGATTTTAACCAAATAACCCTCCCTCTCGAATTTTTTTTAATTAATTAATTGTCCTCCCTCCTCTTGTCTTTCTAGCCCCTATTTTATATATACGGTTTTTGGGCTATTCAATTAAAATAAAACGGCCTGATGTAGCCCACTTTTAATAGGCAGGCCCATCTAGTTAATGACATGGATTTTATATTATTTTCAAAATTCAAAGTATTACATAAAATTTAATTATGTCAATTTTCATCGAGTAGAATCTCAATTCCAATCCAAAAGTCTGGTGTATTTCAACTTTCAAGCTGTCCGTAACAAGTCAGGAATTTAAACAATTTGTATGATGGAAGTCGTTATGATCAACATCAATTCCATCACGAAAGTTATTTTGTAATATTTGCAAGGGGTTCAATCTGGGTTAACATTTATGGGTCGGGGACAATTTTATAACCACCTTCACTCTGTAATATATGTTTAAACTAAACTTCAAAATTCTGAAGAGAAAACAATTAGAATAGCAAAGGCAAAGACAAAACCTTTTTTTTTTTTTTTTCGCAAAAAGGTTGTCTGAATGGATTTATTTAAAAAATTCACCAATAGTTGGTAACGAACTCGTGTAGGCAGCAATACTGGTATTTGGGGCTATGATTAAGTGAGCAAAAAATTCCTGAAGACCAAACACAACTCATTTCAAATTTCATTACTCTAATTTCCAGAAACAACAGTACATGAAAAGCTTGCTCCATCAAGCAAACAAATTCTCCCTCTTAACTACATAGACGTTCGAAGGGGCAAAAGACGTATCTCGTATATTCTTGATTCTGTCTGTCCTCAGAGAATTAGGGTATATTCCAGCCTTATGAGCTGCTACAACTCCTATTGCCTCCCAGTAATTAGATACCTTCACCTGTAATAAGTAAATAATAAGTTTATAACCTGGCAACATGGAGAAAAATAAGGTTGCTAGGTTTCTGAGAACATACTGCATCAATCCCTAGCTTCTCAGGTGTATCATTCAAAACAGTTTCATTCTCTTCAACAGCAATCAAAAGTGGTTGAAAGAAATTGGTCGTGAGAAACGAACTTTAGCAGTCGAAATACTATGTACTAGATAGAAATAGTTCGGAAAATAGAAACCCTGTTTGATTTCCTACTGGCAAACGTAAGAGCCCCGTCTCCTCCAAATGCAACAACCGGTAGAATCACACTGTCGACATCACTAGCAACTATACTCTCTTTTCCTAATGGCTCTATGTTTTGTACCAAGTACTGTAGGGCTGTACTGAGGCCGGCGAGCACACATGGCAAGAATGTGTACCCTATCTGTCACAAAAACGCATCAAAGACAGTAATATAGATCAGATCAAGACCACCCATTACATCCCATGTTAAAGAAAAGTATACATGGAATGCTAATTGAAATCTACTTTAAAGACGAGGGCAGAATATGCCAATGAAATCTCCACACCTCTTCGGCAGCTGATTTTGGACATAAATGAGGACTCAATGGGAAAGGTAATAATGCAGGAGCTTGGGCACAAGGAATCCCAAATTTCCCACCAGATGGCTTATCACAGCCTCTACACCAGCCAATGGATCAATACCCTGCAGCCACAAGAGTCTCAATTACAATGAGAGTGAAATTTAAGATACAAGATTTTCTCATATTCAATAAAACTAGAAATTAGAAAGCTACAGAGACAATCAAGTAATTCACACCTTCCCTTGTCTATAATCTTCCACATCATCATCACTATCATTATCGGGGAAACGTGCCACAACTGCTACGGCATTAACCCCAGACCTTCTACTATTGTCCCCACAGCCCTTAACAGGGAGTCAGGACGCTGTATCCTACCAGTGGATTGTCCGCTCTTAGGATCGACCCATTTCTCCACCTAATGTTAATCCAAGAAGGAAGCAAGTTCTCTCATAAATAACAAATAATTTCACCAAGGCAAGATAATACAACGAGAAAAGTGATGAAGTACAGAATTTTCACTATAAATTTAATACCACAATTGCATTGGTCATACAGAGAACTTTGCATGTTGGTTATTGGTTAGCAAAGTGCTAGCACAGAACTTTCAGTAGGTTTTGCTACACATGAAAGAAGTCGAAGGATTAGATGTGCAAACCTCTAGAGCAGCATCTGTGACGGTATATTCCACAACAGGCAAACCAAGAGAAGCCCTA
>JBBMKE010000003.1:11568945-11579843 GCA_037834125.1 Lippia alba
ACCTTTTCAAATAGAAAAAGAAAAAAAGGAAAATGAAAGAAATAACTTTTACGTATGAACCTTTTTAGAGATAAAAAGAAAATTGAAAAAAATAACTTCCAACATATAAACTTTTTCAGAGGGAAAAAGAAAAGAGAAATATGTTAGTGAATTCTTGATTTGCTTAAATTTAATTCGATTCTTTCAAAAGAAAATTAGTAATTATATTTTTCTTTTATTATTTTCTTCAACAAGTTTGATAGGTTTTAGTACAAGAGTTTAATTCTTATATTTTTAAAATTAAATTTGTTGGGATCTTTATGATAATTTTAATAATTAAAATTTTATTCTATATAAATCACTATTTATGGAAGAGAACATAATTAAATACTTGTGAGAAGAAAAGAAGATAATTAATTAATTGTAAGAAAAAATCTCACAAACGTTGGGAGATAAAGTAGAACCGTTAAAAGAAAATGATTGGAGCTAGTCAGTATGTATTCTTTGTAATCAAGTTAATAAGAAAAACTTTTTCACATGTGTAGACTATAACTATACACCTACTCTAACAGAGATTATCCAAGTGCAGACGATGAACAGGAAATACGAGAACTGCAAGATAATGAAATCACAAACAAGTTGAGTTTATTCTCGATTTATTAGTACATAGTTATGGAGCGTTTACTTCATTGGTTGGGATGAGATGGGATTGATGAGAGATGGGATGAGTTATGGGATATGATGGTGGATTAGTCATCCCATGGGAGGTGTGTGATGAATAATCAACCTTTTATCCAATATCATCCCGGGCTATGTCATCAATCCCGGACTCACAAAAATACTAGTAAACATGAGTTTAAGTAGGATTATTAATCTAATCCCCCTTCATCCTACGATGTAAACGCTCCATCAATGTACTCCTTAATCCCCATTCCTTTCTTTTGTGAGTAATTCTCAACCATAAGTTCATGAAAACCTATCTGTATTCCTTGCAGCTTAAAGAAATCGGGTACCAATTTTTCCACTGTTAATCTTTTAGTCTGTATAGAAAAAATATTTTCCTTTAGAGGATAATTTTCAGCAAGGAAACGATTGCATTATCACATATATAACCACATCTCTCCCCCTAATTATCACACCACCCCACCAAAAACCCGCACAATTTTTATGTATATAATGTAACACCAACTTGAATTACAGCAAAATTAAGGTCTTCTTATTACTGACAATTATATACCAAATATGAGAACTCATCTCAAAATACTAGTCTGGTAGGAGGATAACTCATTTGATCAATAAAGTATAAATCTCTCACTAATTGTGGCTCATACAATCGATATGGAACAAATCCCGTGCCTGCAATTGGTTTAGGACCACGACACGGACTATGGAGGATTCAAGAATTAACAGAAGAATAAACCATATATGATCAAAGAAAACATGAGATAATTAACACCCTTGATGCAGGCAAGGAGAAACAAGAGATCGTAATGAAAATCAATCGAACAATTCCTCAAAGGAATACTGACGTACAAAAGTCTTCACTCTTCGATCACAATTATTGTCCCAATTAACAAAGTCTGACGTACCTTTCCTTTGGGAGATTATTAGATTCCAACAACGAAGTGTACACTCTTCACACTTGTGATCCCAATTCGTCACATTCAGCAGAGTACATTGACATACAATGTAAAAGCTTTTCCCTTGCTAAGTGATTTATTTAATATTTACTGCTTTACCGTTATTGTTTTTATTTTAATACGTGGGTGTATGATATCTTATAGATATATCTCTTCGTAAATATTCTCGTTTCTGTTCGCTTAGCTATTTTTTATGGGACATATTTTTATTTTTTTTATATATGTATTTTGTTGATTAAATAAATAAAAACGATTTTCAAAGAGGTTCACCCAACCAAAAAGAAAAATTCATGTGCAATACCATATCAAAAAGAAGTTCATTTGCAATGTAGTGGTCATTCAATATGATATTTTTGTCTTATAAGTGAACTTTAAGTACTTTTAGCCTGTTTTAATATATTATTGGTACATAATCTAAGAATTTTGTCGTTATACAAGATTGATATAAACAGCAAAAGTTTGAAGAAAGAAAGGAACCTTTTTCAAATGCACCCGCGGACTATATGGTAGTGAAAATCTAATTTATATTATAGAAATACAATTTAAAGAAAAAATGAATAAATCATGGTCGCTGGATGCATATGTTATAATTTGTTTTCCCTCAATACTTTGTATATATTAATGATGATAACACAGCCTTGATGCAGGTTGCTAACTTCCTCGGACATGCACCTCTTTCACCACTTCAAAAACCAAACAGTTTTACATCATGAATGAAGGTTCGATACAATACAAGAATAAAATTAGTACAAGAAAGATCGACTATTTAGGCAACAACCTATGACATATCCCGCAACTGTGGTGCCAAAGATATTGTCCGTCTTGCAACTGCAAAACACCGCGATCTCAAGCAATCCAATCGTCATCACTTGGATCCATATCCTGAACAAATATTTGAAAACCAAGCAGTGTCAAAGTTTAATAAACTACTAAGGGATGACACTAGGCATAGGCATTGGTGTGTTGAGTAGTTAGGCTGTACAGCTTTCGTGTAATTAAAATGGGGAGCAGTTTAAAAAAAAAAAAAAACAAGAAAAGTTTCAGACCTTTGATGTGCTAGAATGCTCTTCTATGTCGTCATCTTCAGCCTACAAGTCACAATGACGTATTAATGAACCTAACAAACGTGTGTTGTGGTGCCAATGGATAATGATTCGTAGACGAATTTTGAGTTTTTTTTCTTTTACCTGAGAATCGTTGGATTCAGACAACTGAGAAAAAGGAAACAATTCGGCTTGAACTTTCTTTGAGGATGATGTGCCGGCGGTTTTTCCTTTCGACTTCCTTTGTTTGACTGTAGCAGAATCATACAAGTAAAACTTCAACCAAATGAAAAAAAAGAGGAATTGCCCTTCAACACGTTCAGTAAGTCACTCGTGTAGAGGTTGACGTAATCATGTTACTACTCCTATTGTGCCATTAAAGTAATGGGCAGTTATGTTTTAATCTGCTGGAGAAACACATCTGTTAAGTCATACTGAATAATGTGCAGGTATGAAACTTGTATCAGCATTAGCTGTCTTCACCACCAAAATAACTGGTGTTTGATCAAAGATGAGAGGACTTCCAAAAGTGTAATTAGGAACTTAGTTGACCAAAGAGCTATCATGCCAATCTAATGCTTCAAAATATAATTATCCTTTTTAAGGAGATGAATTAACCATAAGGCCTAACAATCAACTGCATTTGAAATATATGGATTGAGAATACAATTGCCATCAAGGACAAAGAACTCTTCGAACAATGTTATTTATTTCTGGTTCTTAGTCTTTTGCCAGCAGCTAAAGGGATGTGTGCCACTTCTGTCTTATCAATAGCAGTCCAAGAAAGACGAGATGAAATCAATACAATGAAAATTAAGTGAGGACATGAAGTTCCCAGCAAATTCTCAGAAATAAGACTCAAGCGACATGCTTTCATGTACTAAAATGGCAGCCAAAGATCAAATGGATGCTGAGAGGGGCAGGGGGCTAACCAGATTTTGCTTCCTCAATTTTCTTTTCCCCTTTTGTATGCTTGGAAGCCTAAATACAGGAACCATTGCAATAATTCAAAGGACTTGGTAACAAAACTAATGAGCCAAAGTTTCAGCAAAAAGCAAAACGAATGCAGCATTTGAGAATTACTTTAGAAGTACTAGTCTTCTGCTTCACATCCTTCTTCCCGTTCTGAAAATTAATTATGCTAGGTCATACATAAACAAGATCTTGAAAGAATAATCAATAAAAAAATTGTATGATGAATAAGTGAAAAAGCAAGATGGGACAGGCCCTTTATGCTTGAGGTTAGATAAATATGAACAATATACCCCATCGTACCAAATATGAGGAAAAAAATCATATTCATGAATCCAAAATATGCAGCATGCATCAATTTGAAATATACATGTCTGGTTTTCAGTTTATCGGTCAACGTGTCACCAGAGGGAGCTTAAATGTAAGGACTTGAAGCTTAATTGGAAAATATGCAAGAGATTACCTTCTCCTCTACCTTCTTAAACAACGACGACAATGTTGTTTGAACAAGAGATGTGCGGTCATTAACAGAGGGATCCTTAGCTTTCCCAGTCTGCTTATATTGTTCTGTGGCTGGATCTTGTCTATCATCCTCGCTGTCGATCTCAAACACTATGGGGGATGAACTTTCTGGCTGTGCAAATTGACAAGGATCAGCTTATAGAAGATTATAAACACTCTTGCATGCAGAGAACACTATAACAACACAGAAATCACTCAAAAAACACAAATAACTTCCTAGCTTGAGAACAGGTGAGAAACAATAACAAGGATATCAGTGGTTGTATAGTTTCTTCTTGTTTCAATACCAACCTTATTATCCTCTTCTTCAGGTGTCTCATCTCCAGTTTCCATTAAATCATCCCCAGATGAAGCTTCTGTAAAACTGAGCACATAAACTCTAGTTATCACCTGGACTAACTCAAAACCCAGAGGACATCTAAGACCAGCCGAAAGAAAGGAGTTTGGACAACTGACACAAATTATAGCGAAAAGACAAAAAAATAATTCCTGCTTGACCCTTTATCGCACACCAGACTAATATAGGAAAAGTGTACTGTTTACAGCAGTCACATGCTTTTGGTCCTAATCAAGCCAACTTATTTAGGAATGGAGGAAATTGTTTAAAAAGAAGATAAATGAGGCATAATCTAATTTTAAAATGTAAAATATGAAAAACCATCCCACTGAATCACTTGGGAATATGGTTGTCATTATAATGTTATCTAGTATATATAATACATCGCCGAGAAGAATGAAGATATACTTGAACGTTTTTCCAGAAGTCCTAGCCGACTGCCGAGTTGGAGTTACTTCAGTCGGCTTTTTGTGATCATTTGGACTGTCAGTTAAATCATCGTCCAAACTGTCTTTTGGGGACTCCTGTTCCAAGCATTTCGTTGCAGATTTTGCAGAACCTTGCTTACCGTCAAATGAGGCCCCAACACCACCCTTAAAATCACAGTCTGTGTCTTTTCCCTGGATGCAGAATACGATTATCGTCAACAAGGTCTTGAAATAAAGTTTAAATAAGCTCATGCCAGATGGGAATTCTTTGTCCTTCAACTGACAAGCAAAAATATTTAAAGCTGACCATATTCAGCTCCTCAGGAAACTGAAGCCGTGATTCTTCTGGATTCTCTTCTTGTTTTCCAATCCACCAAGCATCTGAAAATACAACCTGGAAAAGAAGAAGGTAGAATCCGTAAGTTTCAGCCTTAAGAGAAAAAAAAAATAAAAAAGAAAAAGAAAATAGACATGGACATGGACATGGACATAAATCATCAAGACATGCATACTTTCTTCATCACAACTGATCCACACTGTATAATGTTAATCTTTATTTTCTTAACAACCCATGCCAATCCTTCCGTAGCACTTAGACTTATGAAACTGAAAAGACAAGATACTAAGGAGATACTAACCATATTATCAAAGTAGTCATCACATGTTACGCTCTTCCCACCTTTCGAAAATTGCAGAGTTAAGTACCTGTTCTTGGGATATACAATTGTTCCAAACAACTTCATCTGACCCTAAACATTTCAAAAATTGAAAAACAATGGATTAATCAAGACATGCTTCAACAGACTCAGTCACTCAGAGGCATCAATTAGGAGATGTATGGTAACACTTCAATTACACCAGCCTTCCAAAGTCCAAACAATAATGCCACAACAGAAAAACATATTGTCAACATCCATTATAAAACAGTAAACCTAGGCAATCAAATCATTAACAACAACTTCTTCTACATCCTACACGCTTCCCATTGACTTCCTTATTCCAGCATCAATACTTCATATTGAGCAAAATGAACACATTTTCCTTGAAAATACACTAATACTAGCAAAAACAGCAATTGAAAAACCTGCGGGAACTCAAGGTACAGAATTGGGTTTTTTGTGCCAAGGTCTTTGAGCTCGCCGATCTTTCCACCGGAAATCGGACCAAGCAATCCCGGAAATGAGAAGAGATATCTGTTCTTCCGCTGTGACTTCCTCAAGATATCCCTTCCATGGTGCTTAATCACCGTCTTCGAAGGACCGAGAGAGACGGAAGGGCTCACCTTAGCTGCGCTCTGCGACAACATGTCTTTGGAGAAAGCCAGCTTTTTCAGCCTTGCTCTCTCTTCCGCTTCCGGGTCGACCGCGGCGGCGCCGTCCTTCTTACCGCCGCGAGCCATTCTCTCACTGCAATCTTCAGCTGCAGCTAGCGCTGATGGTGTGTGTTTTGGTAGGCGGGAACCTGGAATTTACGGGGAGAATGAACTTTGGGGGAAATGGCAGCAGCCAAGATGGGCTAAATCCAAAATAAAATGTATTTGCAAGGGTCAAAGTGGAATTAGCGATAAAATTTGTACCTAAAATAAATGATTACGAGAATAAGGGGGAAATTGTGATTAAGTACATATAAGTTCTAAATTTACTAATAGGTCATGATTTCAATATTCTTAGGTGTAAAGGATTAATATATTGGAAAAATTAGAGATTAAAGGATAAAAAATTCTATAATTTTTCTTTTTTTATTTTTATATATATTTAAGTAGAGTGATAAATAAAATTTTGGTCAAATAACTTTATTGATAATTAAAATTTGAATCCCTAAGCTTTACAATTTTTCTAAGTTAGTAAGAAATTGATCAAAAGTGTTAAATCAACAATTTTTTAATTTGTTTTCTTGATGTTAATTATCATTTTTTAATATAATAATGCCTATTAGTTTGTTACTCTATTTTTGTCATAATAATTAAATATTTACTCTATTTTGAAATTATGAAAATCTTTTCATCATAGTATAAAGATTTATAAATTTTCTAGTTCTAAATTTATGGGAGTTTGTTTTTTCATTTTATAATCTGTAATCGTTATTTATATCATATTAGTTATTTAATTTTCATGCATGATTTATCATAAAATACTTAATATTTAATGTTTTTAAGAAGTAATTAATTTTGCAATCCAACAAGCACCTTCACTAGTAACTAGTAATTGTGTTTTTCCCTATAAACCACAAACTAAGCCATAGATTCATCCATTAAAGATACAAATTTATAATATAATGCATACTATTAATTACTAAGATAATGATTTCGGTCCCAAACATTATTAACATATCTCTTAAATAGTGGCAAACATGTATTTAATGAACTAAGTAATGTGTGTTTCTATAACTTAAAATTCTAATCAATTAATTCATTATTCATAATCATTTAATACGGACTTTAATTTACTATTTGCCTTTTTCAAGAAATAAGATATTATTCAAAACTCATAGATTAACAAAATACTTAAAGAAACATAATAAAATTAAACAAATACAATATACTAATACTTCTAAACATATTATTTTGTCGTATTGTATCAAATACGTTATCGAACAACTCTTACGTAATAAATAGTAATCATATATGTATCATTGAAACTATATTTATGAGTATTTATTTTAAACTACCCGTTAAACATTATTGTTCTTTTTTCTATTATAAGTTTGAAATTTTATTATTCCTTAAGCCTAATATTTCAAAATAATTTTGTTCCATTTTATTTCAAATTCTCTTAATTATTTTTCTTCAATGCTATTATTTAAGGCATTTCTTTGTGAAAAAAAATCTCAATTGATAATGAAATTATAACGACAAACAATAAGGATCTAATTGAAACAAAAAGCAAACATCAGGGATCTAATTGCAAATTTATCAGAATTGACTGTGCAATGGACTAATTTCAGTCTAAGATTCAGCTCTCATCTCTTGCTTGATTTCCACTTTTCCTTTTTGATTGCAAAGCATTATAAACAGCAAAAATTCTGCAAATTATCTAAAGAGAGAAAGCTCCGAATTTCATTCAATTTCCCTAATGCGTGCAAATATCCAATGCGAAACCCTAGCTAGAATTGCTTTATGAGTGCAGAATCGGAATGTCACACTCACCTCTTGTTTCCCCCAAATTCTGTTGCAGAAGTATCCATGAAATGGAGCAGCTAATTTAGAGTTTCATGGCAAATTTACATACATTGGTGCCTAGTGTAAATAATCTATACCTGTGTGGTGAGCGCATTAGCAAGTTGCACTGCTATGACGCCGTGGATGGTTTAAGCAGAGGGCGAAGCAACACCAGGAAGAAGAAATGCGGGAATTGTGATTATCTTGGTAGCTGTCCAGTTAGGGTTCCTCCGATTGGCCAGTCGTGGAGATTATTTGCTGCAACGGAGCTTCGTGTTGTTCAGGACAGTTCTAATAAAAACGCCAATGTGCAGAATCCGGTCCAGTTTATCGAAATCCCCGTCACTTGCTACCAGGTTGGTGTTCCTGCATTATTATTCTTTTCGTTGATTCGTTTTGGTACGTGGTGTCGTTTGTGCGGCTTAACTTGTTAAGATTGTGTGGGGTTTTCTTTGATCATGACTTCTGGCTCATTGCTAAATTTGATTTGTGAAGATATGACTGAATATTCACGCCAAGGATTAAGCATGAATGACTGAAATGGTTGGGCTGTAATTGCTTGCAGCAACTTATTTGTCATTTTATGCTGTCAAAATTGCTGTAGCCTGTGTAGAACATTTTCCTAAAATGACGCATAAAACTGTTGTATTGCACCTTAAAAGAAAAGTACTGTTTTGCTTTGTTATTATCGTACCTGATACATACATATATGTAACTGTACGTATTATACTGCTGGTGGCTAGGTTATGGAATGTGACAAAGAGTTTGAGTTGTGACTTATCAGGTGGTTTAGTTTTGGATGTGTTTTTCTCATAATTTGTGCTTTCACCCATGTTCTTCGTCTAGGTTCTTGTCTGTGTCGTCTTTGTATGCTTAATACCAATCTTAAGGATCCTCCTTCGGATATTTCATGTTAGCTCAAAACACCTTTAGAATACCACTTTTTAGCAAATCCCAATTTTAAAAGGGAACCCGTTTTATCTCAACCAATATTGGTACGTGTTCTGGTGGTTGAACTTTTTCTTTTCCTCCCCCCGATGAACACAAGCTTACCTTCATCAGCAAAGATCTGGCTCTGGCATTCATCACAATTCACTGATTATACATTTGTTTTCACTTGGTTCAATACAGAAGAACAGCTCTTATCGAGAATATCCGTTGTATTCATAACTTTTATTGGTGTATTCCAGATTATTGGTGTTCATGATCAAGCAGAGAAAGATGAAATTGTTAAGTCTGTGATGCATCTGAAAAATGCTGAGATTGAAGAGGGATATACTAAAGATGCTGTTATATCTCGCCAGGTTCGCCAAATTTTGTGGTCATTCTAATTCGTTGCTTGGAGATTAGCTCACCGTGGCATACATGTGAAATTGCTTTGTTGAGTATTTGTTATCTATACTTTCGTTATATACTTACTTGTGATCTTTATCACCGTATTATTCATTCCTTCTCTTGCTTCACTCAGGATCTTCTAATGGATGTGAGAGACAAGCTTCTGTTTGAACCAGAATATGCTGGAAACTTTAAAGATAAGCAGCCCCCTAAATCCTCTCTTAAGATTCCATGGGCTTGGTTGACTGGTGCCCTATGCCTTCTTCAGGAGGTAAGCTCGGTAATGTGCTTAAATGTTGAAAAGTTCCACTTACATCCAATTGTAGGCTCTAATTTGGCTGACACCGAATTCCCCATACTTTTGGCCTAGTTTTTTGTGCAATATCTGTTGTTATCTTTCTCTACCACATGGATCTGCAAAACTGTCAAATATAGTGGAGAATATATGTTCGAGTAGAACTTGCATGGAATCTGGACTTGATATTTTTTAACTGGGTTGATCTAGGTTGGAGAAGAGAAGCTTGTGCTAGAAATTGGACGAAGAGCCCTACAACATTCAGAATCAAAACCATTTGTTCATGATTTACTTCTTTCTATGGCTCTTGCAGAGGTAAGGCAAAAAAGGAAGAGGTCAGAAGCTTAAACATCATTCCTGGCTTGTTATGCTACCCTTTCTTATTATAGGTGCTTTCTTGAAGTGTGCAATTGCAAAAGCTGGCTTTGAGAAGAACAATATTTCTCAAGGATTTGAAGCCCTTGCCCGTGCCCAGTGTCTTCTAAGGAGCAAGATTTCTCTTGGGAAGATGATGCTATTGTCTCAGGTAACCTTTGTTTTGGTTGTGTATATCTACCTGGAATATGCTTTTATTGGATTTCATCTTTGGCCAGTAAACTATACACACTCCTTCCAATAGCCATGGTTTTGAGAGAACAGTTGCAAAAGTTATTGAAGTATGTAAGATGGTAAAGATTTTGTTCTCCAACCAAAATTGGCCCATCGTTGATTGACTCGACGGACTGAGGATGCTGTTCCTGTTGTTGGTGTTTGAGATCATATCTAACTCAATAAAGGGTTGCTTATCATATCTAACTTAATAAAGGGTTGTTCCTTATTTGAGAAATGGTAACTAGATATATATGCTTTTCAACTTGTTTTGGACTATATATCTAAATTTTGAGCTTCATATTTTTACCTTGTGGACTGCAGTTTTGAAATCCAAACTTGATGATCTCAAAATTGTTTGTGTTCACTACATATTTCTAATTCTTCAGTTGGAAGTACCTTACTACTTCAACTAATTGTGTTCCCATGTGGTCATTAGATAGAAGAATCCTTGGAAGAGCTTGCTCCAGCCTGCACGTTGGATCTCTTAGGGATGCCACATACGCCTGAAAATGCTGAACGAAGAATTGGAGCTATTGCAGCTCTGCGTGAATTGCTGAGACAAGGCCTGGATATTGAAAGTTCATGCCAGGTTCAAGACT
>JBBMKE010000003.1:11613603-11625750 GCA_037834125.1 Lippia alba
GTGCGGACTTTCCATTTCGTACACGTGTCGGATCTTAGTGCGGGGGATGTGGTGCCTTTCGTTTGGGGTGCTACATTTTGGAAACGGCCATTTCAGTTAGGCGCATTTTTCAAATCTGAGAGGGCCAAACGGCCATTCGGATTTTGTGAAGGAATCCGAAACGGCCGTTTGGAATGGGCATTTTCGTTCTAGACGATTTTGGAACGGCAGTTTGGATTTTCCTTTGAAAATCAAAACGGCCGTTTCAGGCCCCAGATTTTATTACAGACTGTCTGGAAATGGCCGTTTGGAAATCCTTTGTATTTCTGAAATGGCCGTTTTCAACCCCTCAGGTTCCAGGTTTGAAGGCCGAAACGGCCGTTTTCCTTTTGAACTAAAACTCGAAACGGCCGTTTCGGAACCCGCTGTAAGAAATGTGATTTTTTGACTTTTGCGGTTCCATTCCTTTGCTCTCGAAACACCTGCATATGTCCTTTTCGAGCTTTAATAAGCTATTTTCTTACTTCGCATTTTCCGTGTGACTTGCATATGCATGAGCTTCCGTTTTGAGGTGATTTGTGCATAATTTGGGTACATTTGAGCATGTTTATGCATCTCATGCACACCTTTCATTCTGCGCGTCATATTTGGTACATTTTAAGTCTAAGTCTCGGGTTTTGTATCCTTTTTGTGTTTCAGAGCCGAGTCCGAATACTACCCCGCCTGTAGTTTAGGTGGTCTTGTCCGCTTGCCTTTCGGTTCCGCTTCTTTTGATTCTAGGTGAGGTTTAGGATGTTTGTACTAGCTAAATGACCTATGGCCTATTGGTTTATTGATTTCTCACCCTGCTTGTGAATATATCTTATATATCTATATAAATATGGGTGTTTAAGATATGAATTTGGATTTGTGGACTACCTTGGGGGCTTTGTGGAAATTGTTATACGTATAGGCGTATGTGAGCTTGTTTTTGAAAACCCCTTTTTGTACTTTGAACCTTTGAGCGATTGTGCCCTGAAAGATGGGAATTTAGTTTGATTTGATTTGTTGGGCCCGGAATTATGGGTAAGGAGCCTCGGTACGACAAGAGTCATCGGGTTTGACCTGTGCGTAATTCCATTTGAGGTACACATGCGCGACTCTGGAGTTGGAAAGACGTGTGTACCTTGAGCCTTCATGGATAACCAGAGATGGCATAGTATGGGTTTGCAACCCCTTACGTTTTTGTATTTGTTGTAGAGAGGGTTTGACTCCCGAATGCCAATGAAGTGGAGGATGGATTGAATTTGCTATTTGGTTTACTTGTTATTTGAGAAGGAGGTGGAAGTTCGTACTTGCTGGACATTTGTTAGCTTGTCTTAGGTAATTATGAATCGAGATAGGGATTTGATATATGTATTAGCCTTCCTTGAAAAGTTTTGGGTAAAACCTAGGTCGGTTCATGATCGCCACTTTGTTATTCGTTTTTATATCTATATTCGTGTGGGTATGCGTTAGCCCCCTCACTCAGTCGTGTGGTTTAGACTGACCCTCTCATTTTCCCCCCTTTAGTGCAGGTTTTTGGCTCGAGCTAGGCGGGGAAGTACGTCGTCATGTCGTATTTAGCAGTCTAGGTCGAGTAGCATTTGCACTTTGTACTTACTTTTGATACTTGGATACTTGTACTTGGAGACTTATGAATATTTGTATTATTTTGGCCCCGTGGGCAATGTGTATATATTTGTGCTCTTGCTGAGCTTTGCATAGGATCTTTTGCTTCCGCTTTTATTTGTTTGGCACGCTCTGTTGGCTCTAGCCCCGCTTAGCTAGGTATGTGAGGGTAGGTCCCCGCTTTCTTGGATTTGGATCCATGTATGGAAGTCCATTTCATATGTGAATTCGGATCTAAGTGCGGGGGATGTGGATGACCCGCGCTTGGGCGTCACAGGCTGCTAGGAACAGTGAAGGGGGTTGTGTTGGTTGGGAATGGGACAGGAGAAAATACTCGATTAATCGGGAAGTGGCCGAAGCCTTGGCGGCTCTTACTGTGGTTCGTCTTGGGCGTGATTTTGGGTGGAGCAAAGTTGAGGTAGAAGGTGATTGCTTGAATATTATAAATCGCCTTAATTGTGAAGACGAAGATCTCTCTGACGTCGGTAACATCCTCTTGGATATCAAAGCTATTTGTTCGTCTTTCACCAGTTTTAAGTTCTCTTTTATTCGTCGTAGCGCCAATAAAGTGGCACACACTCTTGCTAGAAATGCGGTCTCGGCCTGCGTTGGTTTTTTTGATATTCCTTTTGTTGGGGCTTGTTTTGTGGACTCTGATTTGACTTAGTCGACCCTCCGGGCCGTCCCACCGTAAAAAAAAATAGTTTTGTGGCATTTTCTTTTTTAAATATTAATATAATATAAAAAATTCAAACTGAATTAATTGATAATATATTTGTTCTATCTCACTTCCAAAAAAAAATTTTTTTTAGGATAATTGTCGAATTATTATATATTGAAAACTATAAAAAAAATTATTTTTATATAAAATATTTGATATAAATTAGATCGAGTTTGCGAGTATGTTGGACAGTACTAGTTTAGTCACCGAATACACTGAGTGTAATCCAAAGGAGCAGAGACGGAGCTAGAGGGGGGGCTCGGGGTGGCCCCCGTCCCCCCTAAATTTTGAAAAATTTTGTTTTCCCCCACTAAATTTTGAAAAATTTCGTTTATCCCTATATTTTTTAGAAAAATTTTATTTTCGCTCCCCCTAAATTTAAAAAAATTTCTTTTAACACTTATATATTTTAGAAAATTTTATAATTTTGCCCCTCTTATTTTAGATTTTCGCCCCCCTAATTATAGATTTTATCCCTTTTATTTTAAAATAAATTACGGTTTCACCACTCTTCAAAAAATATTATTTATATTACTGATATTCGGAATTTTCGCCCCACCCCCACCGTGAATCCTGGCTCCGTCCCTGTTCATATATAACATATATATATGATTTGTTTTTTTTTTCCTTTTTTGATAAATTGATAGTTTACGGTGCATGAATATAATATTGACATGAGAACATGGATACAATACGACATAATCACATATTAGGGTGTCCGATATGTGTTCTGAATATGATATCGTATAGTTTTCGTATATGGAGATAATTAGATATCAAAATTAAAAATTAGAACAACAAAAATCAAGATTATAACAACACAATGTAACAAAATATTGTAGCGATCAATAAAATACTATACATCAATGTGTTAATTGTCTGTCATTTAATTAACTAATTTAAGAAATAAGCAATTGGTTATAAATTATAACTTATACATGAGGGGCCGATTTAGAAGAGAGACATATCAAGAAACGTCATTAAATTATTGTGCTTAGATTTGGCGTTGGGTAACATTAATCATATTTAACGTAACTTACACTAGTGGATTGAAGGGATAGACCTTCTTTTCTTCTCTTAATTGTAGGTTTGTATTCTGTTGGTAGCAACAGATCATCTGGTGTAGTAGTCTTCTTACCATAAGCAAGAGGACGAATCCCTTCCCAGAAATGGGGCGGGGAAGGAGAAGTGGGCATGTGGGTCTCCTTCGCATTTCTATCAATATTAGAATGAGGTTTGAAAGGCTCGTAGGTGGACAAGTAAGTATTCCAGTGTGATTGGGGAGAGACAACGATGATGTTGCCTTCATGCCAGTAACCACTTCAATATTTTTTCCATAAACTAAGTGTTTTGATCTCATTAAATTATATTAATTCACCCCTAAATTTAAGTGTTTTGATCTCATTAAATTATATTAATTCACCCCTAAATTAAGTAATCATTATCTTATAAAAAGGTCAATTAGCACAAATAATCTTCTAGTCATGATTTAGCACTAGCCAATTAGTGTATTATTTAGACTTTTGGTTCAAAACACACATAAAAGAGGGTTTAATGGAATTGCTTTAGCTTGACAAATCGTAAATTTGGTATATTAATTCGAATAATTTAACTTTTTTTTTTTTGTATTTTATTTTCAATAATAAAGTATATATTATTTTATCTTTAAAATAGTGCAATTTAATGCAAATTTTCTTATCGAAATCCTATTTTGTCCGCCGAAAATCCAATTCGAATTTACACGTGGCGAACTATCGGGTTTTTGACGGACAAAATCGAATTCCAATAAAAATGCACATTAAATTGTAAGATTTTTAAGATACGATCTTATTTATAATCAAAAAATGAAATATGCTAAAAACACTAAATTGATTGAATTATTATACCAAATTTATAAATTTTCCTTCTAAAAAACTATAAAAAAACCCACGGAAATTTAAGACAAAAGAGAGCAATATTAAAAAATAAAGAGAAAAGGACCATTTGTTGTGTTATTATTATATATAATTATTGACTGTGTCTCCTCCTAACTATATATATATTATTGAACAAATTGTTTGGTATACGGGGCACTTCCAAGTGTCTTTGCAGAAAGTATGGGGGAAGATAATAAGTGTAGAAAAAGAACAAATTAAATATCCCAAAGTATTCACAAAAGAAATAATTGGTTAATGTTAAAATAAAAAATAAAAAGTGGGAACTTGATCACCATTAAAATAGTAACAAAGTCCCAAATTAAATATCTCAATCTTAATAATTAAACCAAATAAGAAGTCTATTGCACTATAAAAATAATCCAATTTTATTTGGAGAAGAAACCCTTTTGCACATGACATTGTCTTCCCAGATAAAGACTGTAGTTTTAGTTATTTCTGCTGAAAATTACTTGGTAATTAGAATTATATATATGTCACCCATGACTTCTTTATTTTTCAAAGATAATATATTTTAGATGAATTATTACAAAACTAGTGCTTCTATTCTTATCTTACAAGATTTTTTTTTTTTTAAGAATCTAATATAACTTGAAAATATACGTAGGAAATCACACACACGCAGAGAAAAGAGAGGGAGATCTTTTATGCATATCGAAATCGAGTCTAGTTTGTGTTCAACCCGATTGCATCTTTTTCTTAGTAATAGTTGTTGTGTTCTCACATCAAAAAGAGAAAAAGAAAATTTGCATCCAAAATTACCAAAATATAAAGTTAGTGGTCGTGTGCTCAACAACAAAAAAGAAATAGAAAATTTGAACCGATCAAATTAAAACACACTAAAATGTCTAGTTCTTCACACCGATAAAAGTTCTCAGCTTCAATAATAAAAAGGGGGGAAAAATTGTTGCCCAAACTTCGCCTCTTTTTACAATTTATCATCCCAGCATACTTTTTGTTGTATACTATCATCTAAACTTTTAGTAGTTTTGGTGAAAATATAAATGACATATACGTTTTATAAACATACTATATGTTTTTTAATCAAAACTATTAAAAAAAATTTAGGTGTTGATATGTTATAAATGCAGATATTAGATAATGTCTGACGGTATACAATGAAAGTTTATTAGAATCGTAAATTAAAAAAAATATACAATATTCGGATGACAAATTTTTTTATTTTTTATTTTAAAAAAAAGGACTGAGAGAGAGAATACCACTAATGTGGAGGAAATATACATGCATGTATTTCTTGAAAGACTCAACAAATAATGGCAACAAAACAACACAACTAAAGGAGGGGCCCTGAGAAGAACAAGAATTATTATCTAAGTGATGTTCACTGTTCAAAGAAGGATTCTGCTACCATTTCTGTAGGCAAAAATTCGATCCATCCCTTTTGGACAATCAAGCAAAGCTTTTTATAACTTTGTTTTTTATGATACAGGTTGTGTGAATAGAGACTAGCAGTTCAACTGATAAGGATAACTCAGCAATCTTGACTACTTGGATCCATTGTGGTTTTCTTCCTTTTTAGTCAAGAAATGGACTTGTTTTTAATAAATGTAGTGTCAAGTTGGGAAGAAATGTTCAAATGAATAATTAAAGACTTTGAGGAAGTCTTCAAGTCTTTTTTTAAGTGTGTTGATTTATTAGGTATGTTTTTGATATGATAAGCATTCGTGACACATAATTCAGGATTGATTACAGTTGGCCTCGAGTTAATTTGAAAAATTACGTGTATTTTGGTGTGATAGGCTTTTTTGGCACATAATCAGGGTTAATTATATTTAGCCTTCCAATTAGTTTGAAAAATGACATGTGTTTCGGTATGATATACCTTTCTGGCACATAATTTAGGATTAGTTACATTTAGCCTTCGAATTAGTTTGAAAAATTACTTGTGGTTTGATATGATAAACGTTCGTGAAACATAATTCAGAATTAATTACTTATGTTTTGGTATGATAGTCTACATATATATAATTATACTTAAACACTTCTAAATAATTTTAATGACACTTTGGAGAATGTCCCTTTTTTTTTTTTTTTGGTTATTGTTAGTCAAAATGAACTCTATGCTACTAATTATCATTTAAAGTTATTAATATTTTTCTCTTAAAATCTCCACATCGGTGGGTGTGTATCAACTATCATGAGTTAAATTTGCAAATTTAACTTTATTTTCAATATGAAATATCAATTATATCCAAATTCTACTTACGAAGGGTCTCGATTTACCATAAAAAGGGAAGGTAAAGACATAAAAACACTTAAGTTTTATATGGGGTTGAGATTTGACAATATAACGCGTAAGACACACCCATCAATGCGGGGTTTTACGAGTAAAGAATTAATAATACAGGATATTTTGAATGATAATTTAGAACACAAAATTTTTTAGCTCATTTTGACTATGCCAATTTATAACACAAAATATTTTAGCTCATTTTGACTATGGCTCATTTTGAGTAACACATGGGGCTCGAGGGTAAAAAAAACTCCTAGATTTAATTAACTCATACAATTTATAGAGTGAGATTGAAATCTTGCAACCATGAATGATATTATATAAAAGTAAATCATTGAAGAAGTAATAGATTAATTGCTGCACATCTACAATTTAAAAAAAATTAGAACGAATCCACAATTTAATAGATATTTGAGGAGATTCCCGTTACATATGAGCTCATTGAGAGAATTTAAAAGCGTGCTTATCTAAATGTGGTCTTCCAGGACTGCTCAACTTCAGCAGAAAGTCCAATGTCTGCATCAGCAAATACCCTTTTAAATGACGTCTTAAGGTTCAAAATACGCTGCTCTTGATTGATCGATCGCCTGTATCATAAAAGCCAAGTGAAAAACAAGAAAGATTCAGCTTCATGTGATGGAGAAATGTTCCGTGGTAGTTCGCAAAAACTTTTGCTTTCGGAGAAGTAAAACACGAGCTAAAGTTGTAAAAAGTTAAAAGCTTTTGGAGAAAAGGGTGTAAAGTTACGCTTTTAAATAACGTAAGAAGGTAACTAGAAGCTGAGAAAAAACCGGAATCAAGGTGCTTTTGGTTTCTAGCTTATTTCGGCATTTGAAGCAGAAACGGATAAATGAAACAATCCGAGTCAGCTTTTTTTAAGCTAAAACAATGGTTGTTGAATTTGCAAACGTCGCCTGAATTAAAAACATAGTTGTGGTTCAGACATACCATTTCTTTGATGTCCACACTTTACGTTTGTTCTCCGATGAATTGCTAAGTATATTCGAGAAGAAGTCCCCGAGAAAAAGAAAAAAGGATCGCAACTTGATGAAGATCCTATAAAAAATATATATGTCAGAAAAATACAAGTCTAAACTCTAAAAGTGTTTCATTGTCACAGTTAATGTAGCCTACGTATTTATCGATTTTTTTTACTGAACTTACATTCAAAGGTAGCCCAGCGTGATGGAGGTACAACTGTCCGATCTTGATGTGATTCTGTAACGTAAAGCAGGCTGAAGAGATCTGCTTCAGAATTTTGTGTGGGTGGAACTTTTGCAGGAGTAACCTCAGCTGGTCGAGGTGAAATGAGTTCGCCGCGTAAATCTAACGAACCCTGTTAAAAATTTGAAATGTTTTTATGATATAATATAAGCCGTATAATCAAATGCACTAAAATCATGTAAATATACTCAATCCTTTTTCAAAATCATCACATTTCTATTATTTTTGTGATTTTTCAGTTTACCATATCCATCCTTTTTTGACATCATTACACTAAAAAGAACTTATCAAATCGAATTTTTGAAAAACACAACTGCATCTTATAAATTTCCAAACATCTTGTAAGTTATTACAATATTACACCTCGCTACCCCCAAATTTGACTAACCATTCCCTGACTTTTTAAAAATTACAGAAACCACCCCTGAGAGTTTGACAAATTACACAAACCACTGATATATAGACTTTTGTAATTCTTTCTAATATAGGGTGGTTTTGTAATTTTCAAATTTTTGGGTACCAAACGTAACATGGAGATCTCCGAATGGGGATCATATGTAATTAAGTCTTAAATATTTACCGAACGAATTCGTGCTGCTGCAGAAAGTTGAGCAGCATTCCTGGCCAAAGTTTCTTCATCCAAAGAATACCTTCTTGCTTTTTTTGGTATTCCTTTTTTAGAGCTGCTGCTTACAGATACCTCTCGACTGACTACAAGTGCTGGTGGATCCGATGTTCGAGAAGCCCACTTCTTGTCCACATACCTGAACCAATAGTTAGCTTGGTAAAAGTTACAAAAAAGAAAAAAGAAAATTATGTTAAAAATTAATGCAAAGATGTTTTGTTATGAAATTACTTGTTATGAATGAACTTTTCGATTGGATTTCTCTCATACTGTGGTGGTAGTTCTGCTTCCCAGTATTCATTTGACTTCTCGTTGTTCATCACTGCACATCACAACAGAATCAGTGCAATGTATCTCGATATCATACGTTTTTATATTTTATACACTTCTCGATAGTCGAAATTAACAGATGGAAAATGGAATGTATGGCTAGATAGACTTACTCTGCATAAAATCGACCTGCTCGGGAAGCCATGTATCCAAAGTCGTAGATCTTACCTATTGTAATAAAGTGCAAGGACAAATTATGATGATTTTGGTGAAACTCGTATAAAATGCCAAAGACTTGAGTGTTATGAGTGCTGTTTACTTGTTATTGATACTATTTTCAAATTATGAAAACCGAGTGTTGGGAAAAAGTTCAAAGCCATAATTTAACCAAATCATACAATTTTAGGGGGGGGAAATTGCAATTTTGCTGATTTGAGGAGACTAGCCCTGATCTCAGTGGTGCAGAGTTAAAAATCTGTGTTTTTACTGAGAGATATGTAAAAGAAATCGACTTTCAGAATCAACAGACGAGATCAATGTAAAAATATAAATATATACCTTTGAAACGTGTACTCCAAGACTTCGATGTACTCCAGAACATTGCAGACATATAAATATTCCGAGGTTTATGCTTGCCCATCGTGGAGCCCTGAAATAATAATTGTCAGTTACATACAAAGATCCAAGATCAAACTCATCCAAAGAGAAAAGAGTGTGTGTGTGGCAAAAAAATTGGATGAAGAAGCATACCTGCTTCGACAATCAGCACATTCCTTGTTCTCCAGCAGCTTAAGAAGACCTTCTAATACCTTAAAAACATATTTCAAGAAGATTTAGCGAAAACATTAATCTCCTTGAAACAATATTAGATTGATGGCTACAAGAATCTTTGCGCAAACAATATTGAATCCTGCTACTAAAGATGCATAACTCATAACTGGTAAACATAATCTGATGTGGACAAAGGATGATATGTGCCACAAACACCATTTTGCTAGTGTTCAACAAGTTTCCTCTGACAGTCTAGCTTAAACAAGAAGTTAAAAAATATTCGAATGAGCTAGTTGTACATTTTATACTTAAATTTAGTTATTTGAGGAGTTATAAAAGACTAAATGTCTCAGCTGTTAATAGAGAAATTCTGAAGCATGGCCAACTTATTCTGATGGGCAATAGAAACCAGAAGCAGGAAGAAGAATTATGAGAGCAAACAAAGTATATATGATACATACACAAAAAGGAAATTTATCGAGAAGCAAGAAAATGGAGGTAAAATGTGATATATTATTCTGAAACGAAGCATGAGTCCATGACGAACTTATTCTGCTGATCAGGCTGAATCAGGAGAGCTAGAAGAGCTATTCATACACGATGTGTGCACAAAAAAGAAATCTTCAAATAGCAAAATTATTAAGCATCAATACGTAGGTGAATTGCTGCTCATATTCTTTGCTGGACATAGAAATAATGCAATATATTAGCAACAAGATTGCCCCTTGATGCCCAACTAATCCATATGCTCATATCATGTTCATGAAGCCCACATACATATCCTCAAGATTTCCCCTTTATGTTAAACTAATGACCTTATATATCCCTTCATTTAGTATCATCTTTCTCACCTTGTTCCTATTCAACCTTCTTCCAATGAAATTGGGATGTCATATTCTTGAGATTTTGAGCAAGTAAATATAAGAAAATTACAAAAAATTATTCTCTTGACTGCTGCATGTTTCGGGACAGCATTAATGGATGAAAAGCCTCAAAATGAACGAACGCAACAGGAAAATATGAACAAAAAGGGACCATAAAACAAATAAAACGCCATTTTCAAGAATCCCAAATGAAGAACCTCAGATTATCCAGGCAAGAAATCAACAAAATGACCAAAAATAAATGAAATTCAAGAAAGGGAAGCTAGTCACCTTTGCATGCTTGGCATTGAGCTCCTTGGAAACAGATGCCTTTTCGTTCATGGCTTCCTGTATTTCAGCTCTTAAGTAGAAAATTCAGGCACAAAATCAAAGCGAAATACAGAAGCACACAAACACACAAAGGAAAGATGGGGAAACAGAGATAATGGCCGAGAGTTCTTATGTTCCCTGTCTCTGTTTCTCTCTCTCTTGATTTTGAAAAAAGAAAATATCTAAGAAGCTTGAATGGCTCGACAGATTCCAAGGATGGCATGTTGAAATTTGAAGACATTCTTGTTTCCTTTAACTTCGGGTGTATATCTTTGGGATCCTCATCCACCCATTGTCCAAACTCGATCGAATTGTGGTAAGAGCAAGTCAATTATGTTATGAATTTTCTTTAATTTAAAGGAATAATTACATAATATACCTTGAATTCTTGTATAATATATAATGATTTTTCCCGAAGTTTGATATATTAAATAAAATATATGATAATTAAAATGATATTGTCATATTGTAAATCATATTATTCTTCAATTATACCAACTAACTTCTATTCAATTATTCGTACTGACGAATTTATATGTATTTCTCTCTTTAAAACGATTAAAAATTTTAGTTATTTGCACTAGTGAATTTATGCACAGTTCTCGCTTTAAGATAATTTAAAACTTCTTAATTCACGTATTCAACAACATCAATATGAATTTTGAGTATTTGATTTAACATGTGATCAACATAAAATGATGTAATTAGAATATTATCAATTGTATATAAAAGTTATATTATAAATATAATTATTTAAAATATTTTTTATTAAACATTTTAAAACGCTCTCATATTTAATTATTTTTAAAAATTAGACATTTTAATGTGAAACTCGCACTCGCTCCCACATCTACATTTTATGACATGTGTGGCTATGTTATACTCAAAATGAAAATAGTTGGAGCAAAATGCTAATTTTTAAAATAAAAGGAGGACCTAAAGTGAAAAGAAGTATAATATTCGGGTATGAAGTGCTTTTAACAAAACCTTTGGGGTAATATATGAATGGTATTGATGGAAATGGGGATAAAGTAGCTATTATTCGAAAATATATGGGTGTGTTTGTAATACGCCATTACCGTCGATTCAAATCCTCCAAATCACAGGCTTTGCTGCAGTGAGCCCGCTAAAATCATTTCCGTATCAAATTAGAACCTTCACCAATCACGTTGCGGTTCAGGTAGAGCTCAATTTCTCTCTTTGCCACTGCTTTCGTGTGTGTGTTGTGTGTGGGATGTGTAAGATTACGGGTATGAGTTTTACGAGTGCAGAAAAGTATGCGTTTGGAAGGTGTTCGATTAAAGGCTTGTGATGTTTTGGGAATACCTGGAGTTGTTAGTTTTTGGGGCTGCAAGGATTAATTTGGGAAATTTTCCATTTGTTTCGAGTTGCATGCTTCTGGAGCAAGTTTAGATATGTGTACCGCAGTTACATTCCTCTAAGATTCCTTGAATTTATGATGCTAAACCCTTCTTAAATGTTTGTGTGGCTAATGGGTTTGTTGAGTATCTGAATGTAGCGGCGAT
>JBBMKE010000003.1:11640365-11654079 GCA_037834125.1 Lippia alba
TTGATTAAAAACCCAACGAAATTTGTCTCACATAATCCTAAGCATGGTTGGAAAATCCCAACGAAAACGAAACTAGAAAATCACTAACAAAGGAAAATTAACAAAGTCTAAAATAAAGAAAAAGAAGAAAGAAAGCTCCCGTGTTGCTGCGCCTTTCTCTTCCTCAAAGTCTCTCGAAGTCTGTCCTCGAACATCCTGCTGCTGCGTGCTTTTGTAGTACCCAAGGCTGATGTTTTTCTCCCACTTTCTCCCCCACGTTCTTCATACACTCCAGCCACTAACTCCAATTAAATCACACAACGTGTCTGTAACGTGCGTAACTCTTAGGAACATAGGGCTGATCTTTGTGGGTTTTTTCCCCTAAATATGGCCTTCCAATTTTCTTCTAAATCCTCACGTCAGGCCCAATAAACATAAGATGGTGGGCCCCTCCTCAATTTACCACAATTAAAAACTCTTTTTGCATGTAGTTACATGGGCAACAAGTGAAATAAATCCCAAAGAATTATTGGCAATTTTAAGCTCATCTTCCCACGTGCACATTGAACCGCTTAATTAGTCCGGCCAATTCCTCAATTATCTTTAAAGCGTATCTTCCTACAAGAGCATGTAAAACCCAATTAATTATCTATAATAAAACCAAATTGTGGAGTAGAATATAACAATTTACGCTCTATAACTGGATAAACATACGGCATATCAACAACCGATCACGGCCAAAGCAATTCAATAACAAAATCTAACCACCAGAAATAGGTATTTTAGAGATATATACAAGTAGAACACCACATATTTTCATCTTTTACGCAGATCAAGCTAAGCCTGCACTCAACCAAAACCAGTATGCACCAACACACAAAACAATCCAAGCTCAGCACCCACTTCAGTCAACAAAGTCTGGAAAAACGCTCTATAACAGAATCAATACGAATAGCATCACCCGGATACTCGTAATCATCAGTACAGTCGTGGGGGCGCCTAAAATCTGCAATCCTTTGAGAACACAACTCTTCTAAATTCCATTTCAAATGTACATTGAAGCACTGTCTGAGATCGAGTGACTCCAGATTAGGGCAACCATTGAGAATCGCCTGCACGCCTTGGTTCGTCAATTTGTTCCCAAAAAGTTGGAGGTACCTTAATTGAGGCATGTGGGCTGCAATTGCAAAAGCTTCAGGATCCTCTATACCATGAGGGCCGAAGCCACCACTGTCCCACATTCTGTTGAATTTAAATGATTTCAAATTTGGGCAAGATCGACCAATGGCTTCAACGGCTTCCGCATTTATGTGGTTGTGGAAAATGTGAAGCTCCTCCAGCATTGGGAAGTTTTTAACTGCTTCTATCAAGCCTTCGCTATTTACATTAAGCATATGTTTGAGGCGAAGACGTTTCAGATGAGGTGACCTGTTTGGTTGGATAACATAAAATCAGTGCAGATTCGTGTGGACAGGCTAAACAGAAGGTTATATGAGTCGAGTCAATTCTAATTACAAAATAATAAGACCCATAAAAATTAAATAAATAGGCTGATACTAGAACGCTGGAATCAGAAAACAACATACACTTGCTTCATAAGAAGTTACAGAAATCACTGGAACGAGAATGATGGAAGCACAAATGATCAAATGAAAGATTTTCAGAGATCGCAGCAAAAAAAGAATACTCGGGCAGTGAAGTGAAATCTTGAACCTTATGAAATATCTACACAGCTCCTACTTTTGAATTGCAAAATTCAAAAATGAAAAGATAACCAGAGATATCCAGAGTAGAATATCCAAAGGCAAATATTGAAGGAACAATTTCCAATAGCTTCAATTTGCAACACACAGCAATGCTTGAAGACAAAAAAGTTAACAATCACAGAGAGAACGAAAACTTAAATTTCTCAGACATCATAAAATCACCTGCTATATGCTTGCAAACATGACAATACAATACAATTTAATCTTGTATACAGATGAATCCAAGCTCAATCCCAATATACTACAAATTTCAACCACAAGCATCGGAATATAAAAAAAATTACCTCTGAGAAATGTAGAGAAGCAAGTCATCGTCACCACAACACCCAAGGCTGATATCAATTAACTGGCCTTGGCTGCGATCCACTGCTTGGCGGCACATTTCATCCAACACAGAGGACCCGCCACAACCAAAATCACCCTTACATCCCATGTCGATGCACCGCCACATTGCCGGATCCTGACACACGCTCCGCCACGCAGTACACACATTCTGCGCCGTCAGCAGCAGCAATTTTGCCCCCAACTTGTGCAGAATCTTCGCCGTTATCTCCCGCGGCAAATCCAGCCACGGCGGCGGTGCCTCCTCCACCGAATTTGATGCAGACGCCATTGAAGCCTTTTTCTTTCTCCTTAGGGAGCGTTTACTCTGGCAAACATGACAACAAATGACATGTTATGGTAGGTTAGTGATAAATGTCTAACATGAGTTTACTGCACAGGTTACCCTTTTTTAAGTGGCTCAGCTTATTTGCTACCTTGTGTTTTCTTGTAGTGTTTAGGGTTTAAGTGGACCAGCCTAAATATCTAACCTTGTGTTTTCTTCCCATGCTTGTTGAGTGTTTATATGGTAAAAGACCTCTCTGCCCCTTTCTTCAATTTGTCAATCAACACTCCTTTTCCCCAATTCAGATTTTCGACTCCAACAGCCACAATTTGCAGAAGGTAATCTCTAATCGAATTCTTCCGGCAAAGGTATGTCGCCGTTGCTGCCGTCCTCGTGTGAGAATCACATCAAGAAACGTGACCGTCCTCCACAGCAACAAAGCAAGAAACTGCAGAGTAGGAAATCAGGCATATTTATCAGTTAGTCCAGGGGAGGTCTCAATATCCAGTTACCAAGTACAAGTGACAAATTAGGGAAAAAATTTTGCTTGTCTTCAAACGCAGAACAAACAGCAATACATCCCAATAAGCACAATAAATTGAGAATGCCCTTAAATGGTTATAAGACACTCGCTACAATGCTGTTCAGTTAAAGCTACAAATTTTTTTCTCCGCTAATCACACTTGACACTTCCCCGCACATCATCGCCGAATCAATAAACACATAGGCAACTAACGAATTTGGTTGTCTACATAATACCCAGAGAAGCATATGGAAATCCGGAAAACCCTAATAATTTAGCTCAATCTCACTCAGCAAAGAGGAAAATTCGAACACGACCGGGAAACATTAACCAATCTAATTGGTAAAAAAATCAAAGTGAATCTGCATAGCCCTACTTCAAACAAGAAAAAACATAAAGATTCCACCACTCTTATCATCCATCAACATAAATCCAGAAACTTCCCGATTACCTGATCGGAGATCTCGGCGGCGCGGAGCGGAATTGAATTAGTCTATAGCCGCCGATCGGAAAGAGGTTTTGGAGTGATTGAAGGGTTGTTCGCCACTCTAAAATAAGTACTTGTGATAAATACGTATGTTTTCAAGGGCGACGCGCTTATTTGGTTTTGGAGTAATTGGAAACTTAATTTTTACTTAAAATAAATAGAAATAAGTCATAATTCAGAGATGAACGCTTATTTTAAGAGGTTTGAGAGTATTTGGAAACTCAATTTTTGCTTATAACACAGAAATAAATCATAATTAAGATTATAGCCATAGCAATATAAACTAGAATACTCATCTGAGACGCAGGAACATGTACATACAAAATACGAGAATTTCCACCTTATTGAAGGTCTAGTGGTGCTATCCGAAAACTTAAATGAATAGGCATGAAATACTTTTTATTGTGCTCGGAGTAATTGGAAACTCAATTTTTGCTTAAAATAAGTAGAAATAAGTCTAATTCAGGAGTGACATACGGAGTATTTGAAAACTCAATTTTATGGGCCAAGAGGAATTGAGATGGAAGCAACAGGCCAAGGAGCATTGGCTTCGGGAGGGAGATAGGAATACGAATTTTTTCCATACTAAAGCATCTCAGAGAGCGAAGATAAATCATATCTCAGGACTTAGAAACGATCAAGGTCAGTTTTGTGAATCAGAAGAGGGAATCCAACGGGTGATTGAGGGTACTTTGGCAATCTATTCACTTCTAGAGAAGTCGATTCTGCCGCCATCGACGATGCTCTCCGGGTTGTTTCGCATAATGTGACTGAGGATATGTTTCACAAGCTCTCTCTCCCGTTCACTAATGAGGAGGCAATTTGTGCTTTGAAATCCATGTATCCGGGACCTGATGGTCTACCCTCGTTTTTCTTTCAGCATTTCTGGAATATTATTGGTAGAGATGTTTCTACTTGTGTGTTGGATTTTTTAAATCATGGTAGGTTCGATAGGAGATTAAACTTCACTCACATTGTTCTCATCCCCAAATGCAAGTCCTCAGACCTAATTACCCATTTTCGGCCTATTAGCCTGTGTAATGTTGTTTATAAAATTGCTTCGAAAGCCCTCGCTAATCGCCTTAAGCCCCACCTCAATCATATTATCTCCCAATGTCAGTCTGCTTTTATTTCTAATCGTTTGATCAATGACAATATTTTGGTTGCCTATGAAATTAACCATTTCTTAAAGAATAAGCGTGCAGGAAAAGAGGGCTTCTTTAATTTGAAGCTTGACATGAGCAAGACGTACGATCGGGTCGAATGGCGGTTTCTTCATAATGCATTGGTAAAACTAGGCTTCCCTTCCTTTTTCATTGAGCGTATTATGCTTTATATTACCACCGTCTTTTTTTCTTTCCTTTTGGATGGACGTGAGTTTGGATATTTGGTACCGGAGAGGGGTCTTCGTCAAGGGGATCCCCTCTCCCCTTATCTCTTTCTCCTCTGTGCAGAACTACTTTCGGGACTTTTACAGGAACAGGAAACTAAAGGGATGTTGAAGGGGGTGGCTGTTTGTAAGGGTGCTCCGAGAGTTTCACACTTGTTTTTCGCTGACGACACATTAATTTGTGGGACTGCCACAAGCGAGGCGATGGGGGCGTTGAAGATAGTGTTGGAGGAGAACAAGAAAGTTTCAGGTCAGACCATCAATGGAATGAAATCTTCTATTGTCTTTAGTCGTAACGTGCCACGGAAAACCCAACAAAGTCTCGCTGATTCCATAGGAGTAAGGAGAGTTGATCAGCTTGATCGATATTTAGGGCTGCCATCTTCGGTGGGAAGATCTAGGAAGGGAGTTTTCGAAGGTTTGATTGATCGGGTGAGGAAAAAAGCACGGGGTTTCTCAAAAAAAAATTCCTATCTTCGGCAGGTAAGGAAGTCCTTATTAAGGCAGTTTTGCAGTCGATCCCCTCTTATACAATGAACTGCTTTCTGTTGATGGATTCAATTATTGATAAGATGGAGGCAGTCATTAGGAGTTTTTGGTGGAATAATAGGGGGTCGAAAAGGATACACTGGTTAGCTTGGGGTCGGCTTTGTGAGCGTAAGGAGGAAGAGGGGTTAGGTTTTAGAGATCTTAAGCTCTTTATCTAGCCATGCTTGCTAAGCAGTTCTGGAGATTGGTGTGTAATATGGATTGTTAGCTGGGGAATATCTATAAGGCACGTTACTTTCCAAAGATAGATATTTGGAACGCGAAATTAGGGAGCTCACCTTCTTTAACGTGGAGGAGTCTGTTAAAGGCGAGGTATATTCTAGAGGAGGGTACGGGATGGAAATAGGGAATGAAGAGATGGTGAATGTTTGGAAAGACAAATGGCTGCCATTGAAGGGAAATCTGCGACCTACGTTCCCTAAAGATGCTTTCCTTAATCAGGAATGGGTGTCCGACATCATGGTTCCTGGCGTGATTAAGTGGAATGTGAGTTTGATTGAGAACTCTTTCCATAAGAACGATGCTGATGCGATTCTCAGTATACCTTTGGGATAGTTTAATCAAGAGGATAAGAGGGTATGGAGGTTCGCGAGTGATTGGAAATTTACGGTGAAGCGAGCATATAACCTGGAGAAACAGATTGATAGACGGGATAGTGCTTCATCTTTGAATGTTAGTAGCGATGCCGTGTGGAAAACGGTGTGGGGATTGAGGGTGATGTCGAAGGTTAATATCTTTTTGTGGAGAGCCTGCAATGATATATTGACAACTGGAACTAATTTAAGGAGGCGTCACTGTGATATCGAAAGCAATTGTGGTGTTTGTGGATTTGGAGAGGAGGACTTGACGCATGCATTGGTGGAGTGTCCAGTAGCCAAGCAAACTTGGGCCCTCTCCCGTATCCCTTGGAGCACTGTCAGGGAATTGGGGGTTGACTTCAGAAGGGGTGTATGTGATACTCTAAAGGTGTTGTCTAGTGTGGAAAGGGCGAGAATCGCCATCATTCTCTGGATGTTGTGGTACAATAGAAATATCATGAGGGTGGAGGGTAAAAGTAAGAGGCCACATGAGATTCTGGAGATGGTGGATTCTTTTCAAAGTCCGGCAATGAGCGCTGATGATGCTGCTGTTGGAGTTGGGGAAGAGAATGTGGTGGTTAGTTGGGTTAAACCTCCGAGAGGGTGGATTAAAGTGAACTTTGACGGGGCCGTTTTTAAGAACGAGAATGCTATCGGGATAGGAGTGGTGGCCCGGAACGATAATGACGAGTGTGTGGGATGGGAAACCGATCGCCGGAACCACATGACGGATCCCAAAGCGGCTGAGACTTACGCCGCACTCTCCGCTGTCAAACTTGCGAGAGATTTCGGTTGGAGTAGGGTGATCTTTGAAGGCGATAACGTGAACGTGCTGAACCAAATATGAGGATCTGAAGAAGATTTGTGCTCCTTGGGAAACATCTTTTCCTACATCAAAAGAATTTGTTCCGGGTTTGCCTCGGTTCGTTATTCTAGTTTAGACGTGGTGCGAATTGTGTCGCCCACACTTTAGCTCGAAATGCAGCTTCGGCCTGCGTAGGTTCAACGGATATTCCTGATTACGTTTCAAATTTTGTGGTTGCTGATTTGAATTAGTTGTAGGCCTTGGGGACGGTCTTTTTACTTTAAAAAAAAAAAGAACGAAAACTCAATTTTTATTTAAAATAAATAAAAATAAGTCATAATCAAGAAGTGACATGTTTTTTTATTGTGTTTATAGATTATACAAAAATTTTAAAATTTTATTTGATAATAATATTTTTATAAAATATTAAAAAAATAAATTAATTTTTTAATACAAATTCAATTCTAAAATTGATATGTTTCTTAGATTTTTTTTCTTCTTCTATTTAGATTTTCGTAATCTAAAAATCTCAATATAATTAAAAATGGAAAATTTATTAGATAAATCTTTTCTTTTTTCTTAAAATTCATAAATATATTTATATTATTATATAATAATAATAATAATAATTTTGACCAGAATAATAATAATAATAATTCATTTGATTAATTATACATAATCTTATACAAAATTCTAATAATTTATAATAATTTTTATTCAATATAGTACTTACATCATATCATAATATCAAAAATTATTTCGAAATATTTTAGAGTAAATTAGTAAACTTATAAAAATTGAAAACGATTATCAAATTTTCTTTGCAAACACATTATTTTTCACTTATCACTTTTTTTTCAAATACCTTTTACTATTCTGATTTTCTGACTTTTTGTTTCTGCTTTAACTTCTACTTATGTAGTAGAGTTTGCAAAGATGTTTGTCGATTATCTGAAATCGAAAAAAATATAATGATTTGACTAAAGTGTCCCTCACTTACTTTTTACTTTCAATTTTGCCCAATGTAAGCAATACATTTTCAAAGTTAATTTGTTCAAAAATAAAAAAATAAAAAATTAAAGCCTAATCAAAACAAACTCGTCCATTCAAAATTAGTCCTTTTCAAAATTCACCACGTGATTTGGATAGTAATTAGTCATAGTTGGACACACATATCCGATATAATATGAATTAAAAAAAAATCATTTTTGTTTGTTATTAAATTTCAATGACGCCGCCATTGAAGCTTTTCCTCTTTTCTCCTTAAGCGTATCATTTCGTTTAGGTATATTTTGATTTTTAGGCTTCGGAGTGAAATGCAAATGAAGATTTAGGAGGAACTAGTCACCGCCGCACGCCATTTTTACGTGCATAAAAAACTTGATGCAATTTGTATTTTACTTAAATAAAATTAATATATTTTAATCTTTATCTATAGGGTGAATTTGAGAGCAAAATTCACCAAACCTTATCTATCTTTTACGCAAAATACAAATTAAATTAATAAATAAAGAAAGAGGAAGAAGAAAGCAATTTCTCAAGTAATTGCTCCTCTTTGTCAATCTCAAGCAATTGCTCATCTTTGTCATGTGAAGATCGCAACCAAAAAATTAAAAAATAGAAAAAAAAGTTATTAATCAAAGGAAAAAAATTGAAGAATAGAAAAACACAATGGGAGATATTACTCAAGAAAAGAAGAATTAGATCGTGAGATTTTTAGAGGAGAGATTTGATAATGCTTAAACGTGCTCGGATAAAAGGGGAGTTTTGATAATGCACAAAAAATTCGTCTATCACCCTAAGAAATCTTCTTTTTTATATAGTATAGATAAATGTTTTGACCAAAATATCCCCGACTTATTTTTATACGTTCGCTTTTGTCCAATATAAGTATTTGCAGCTCTTTATACATAAGGAATTATTGTTGAAATTGGCTGTGCGAAGGATGAAAAACTCCCCCTTGACTCCTGAGGAGATTGCTCGTATTGAATTGGGGCTGAAAAGTGACAAGGTTTAAACTCGACTGGATATCAATATGGAGATGTTTTGTTCCTTATAGAGATCCTTCCTTGCTTCCTCGACAATGGCGCATTGCTTCTGGCACTCAAAAGTCATATAAATCTGATGCAACCAAGAAAGAGAAGCGGCGTTTATATGAATTAAGAAGAAAAAATAGCAGACCTCCTCCGTCAACTTGGCATTCCTCTGAAGAGGTATATATGTGACTATGAGTCTTGATTTCTGCAGCGTAGATCTGCATTGCCTTTGAAGTGGCTTTCTTTTATCTGCTAATGAGTTAGTTAAGGATTAGTACGCTGTTATGGTGTGTATAACTTATTTCCTCTCTTCTTATATGTCACATAGCAATATTAGTTGCCTCTATTTTTCATCTGTCAAGCATCCGATTTCCCCTTGCTGCTTCACATAAAGGATATGGTGCATCAATACCATATTTTCACTTCTTATATATTGGATAGCAATAAGTTTTTCCCTCCTTTTCTTATATATCAATTTGCTGGCGTCATGTTGGGACACATATTATCCTAATAGGCACATCACGTGGGCATAAGGAAGCCTTTCTTATTTGATTTTGAATTGGTTAAAAGACCCACTTAGGCTCTTTGCGCTCTTTCCTTTATCAGGGGCTTGTACTAATAATTACCAAATTGCAGGGCAACAGCACTGATAATGCTGTCGAAGAAACCAACAGTGGAGATAATCGCATGGACAAGGAAGATGAAGCGTATGTCCATGAGGCATTTTTGGCAGATTGGAGGCCTGATAATGCTGCTACTTCAACTCTTCCAACTCTCCTGCCTACTCAGGAGGTATCTCAAGCCCGAGAACAAAACGATAATTCTGGATCTGGAATTTTCCAGTCTCAAATGTTTTCCAAGTCTCCAGCTTCTTTGAGGTAAGCCCCTGCAATCTCGAATTCTGATTTTTCTTCCTGTTCAGTATTATTTGATATCATTTTCTTTTTTGAGCTGAACCATTCTAATTTTGACTCAAATTCAAGGCCGCCCAGTTCTGTAGTAGCGCTGCGACCCTATCGAGCCCGTAAACCGAATAGCGCACGTCTCGTGAAATTAGCTCCTGATTTGCCTCCTGTAAATCTTCCTCCATCTGTTAGGATTATGTCACAGTCAGCTTTCAAAAGCTCCACTGTTATAGCATCCTCAATCAATCCAGGCAATGCTTCTAGAACTCCTGGTGTAGCGGTAGATAATAGATCAATGCATTCTAGAAGCACCATTAAGTCAGGAGTTGGCTCTTCAGTTAACTCTGGACCTAATGGGAACAACTCTGTTAAAATTACTGGTAGTAGTCAGCATCCAAATCTCTCCGAGGTCACAATGGATAAATCTGTAGCAGAGAGAGGCGACTCAGATCTTGAGATGCACCCTCTATTATTCCAGACCCCTCAGGATGGTCGTTCGCCTTACTATCCAGTAAGCTGCAACGCAAGCAATCCTAGTTCTTTCACTTTCTTTTCGGGAAAGCAACCACAACTAAGTCTAGGTCTGTTTCACAATCCGCGCCATATAAGAGATGCTGTGAACTTTCTTAGCAAGTCATCTAAGCCTCCTGAAATAAATGCACCACCATCGTCATCATCATATGGTGTTGACTTTCATCCTCTTTTACAAAGAACTGATGATGTGGACGTAGACCCCACATATGCACATCCTTCTGCAAGACGTCCTAATGCAGAGTCTAAAACCCAAAAGGCTGCAAGCACTAGTGGGAGGAGTAATGAACTAGACTTGGATATTCATCTGAGTTTCACATCTAAGAACCAAGAAAGCAGAGATATGGCTCTACTACAAGGTGCTGACAGATTGCTAAGTGCTTTCACGCCTGGAGCCAGGGAACCTGAAGGTTCAAAAGATTCTAGCAAGAAGAGAGATTCTGCTACAGATAGGATAAGTGGGAAAGTTTCTGAAAACGAGCATGATGAGTCCCTTCCTGAAATTATAATGGAACAGGAAGAGTTGAGCGACTCTGAGGAAGAGTTTGGGGAAAACGTGGAGTTTGAGTGTGAGGAGATGGCTGATTCAGAAGGAGACAGTACATCTGACTCCGAACAATTTGTCAACATACCAGATGAGGTACTGTGTCTATACTTGTCAATCAACTATCTGCTAACTTCTACTGGAATATTTCTGTTCTGTGAGCTCCGAGATGTTATTCGTTTGGCATCTTTAATTTGTTCCTCTTATTTGTTATTAGCTTAGATACAAGGGATGCTAGTAATTTCCATGAAAACTATGCCTTTTTTTCCCCGAATTCCATTTTCTTTGCTTTACTTGTTTGCTGGCATTGGATTGGGGACCAACTCCATAGATACATTCTATAATTTCCGAAAACTAGATTCGTGTAAACTTGCTATAGTTGTTTCTCCGCTGGCGATGTAAATACTTTTAGTTCTATCTTTATATACATCACTGATTTCTTATGTTTTCTATTCAATGTTCAGGAAGTGCAGGATGATGCAGATGCAGATGTTGACAATGCTCGTGTGCTAACTACGACGACCAGCTTTGGAGACAATACAGCAAATCGGCCTCTGAATCTTAATTCTTGCCCTCCAGTTTCCCCACTTCCTCCAAACATCAAGAACGCTGTTGCTGACTATGAATTTGGACCGTTAAGTTCAACTGGAACGTGTAGCCCCAATAATCTCCCTGCTAGTTCAAAAAAATCATCTAGCAGGAATGCGAATGTACCTAGAAATCCCAGAAAACGTATTTGCAGATCGAATTCTAATTCCGGCGTTGATGGGTCTGGAAAAGGAAATTCAAGCCCGAATACGGATATTAGTGTAGAAAAGTCGAACAATGTTGGTACAGATGAATTTTGTTAACTGATACTCATTTGTAAATGCGCTTTTCCCTTTGATTTGAAAAGGAGAAGGAAAAGTTGTCTTTGTTATTTATTGGAATGGAGAAATAGGAAAAACGCGTGCATTTTTGTCGTAATTATGGTATTCAAAATGTAGTTATTTGAGTTTGTTGATTATTTGCCAATATGATCGATCATATAATAAGTGTCCCACGCAGCATGATAAAAATAATAAAATAAAGTATTCAATGTGATATGAAAAAATAGTAAATAATTGATTATATGATAAGTGTGTTAATACGATATGAAAAAAATACTGAAATGAAAATTTAATACAACACGAAAAATTAATATTTTTTCGGGCTTATTCAAAGGGCAAAAAGGGTAATTTATCTTGATTTAATAAATCAAACATGTAATTTAAAGGTACCTATAGACTATATATGACATCGGATTTTAGTGCTTCATCTCATACTCTACTTATTGGATGAGTGACACACGTTCGCTGTTGTTTTTTACTGTGTGATTTTGTGTCTATATATATGCATTTCTTCCTCTCTTCGAACTTAGAGAATTGCTTGCTTGAACTTGAAGTTATGGCCCATTTCTTGTTTTCTTGAGCTGCAGAAGATCAAGATTAGCGTTTCATCTTTGTTAATCTTTGTTTCTTTAAGGTTCGTTTTCCACCTATCTTCATGTTATCTTTTTCTGTAGTGTTTTTCTTTTTATTGTTGTATTTTTATTTCTCTTCCTGAATCTTGAAATGAAGGTGCTTTCTTTCGAAAATGGGTCTTATGTCTTATGTATGATTTTCCTGATTCTTGAATCTTGAATGATTTTCCTGATTCTTGAATCTTGAATCCTGAAATGATTTCAGGATGGCAGCTGTTTAAGCGGGCTTTTTGCTTTATTCAGTGTGTGTACATATTTACTTTCTCCTCGTTCATCTAACAATCATGTTCGTGTTAGTTTTTCAACATTTACATGCCAAAGATCACTAATTTGTCAGTCTTGTTTCCATGGTTTATTTGTGCAATCACTTCATTCTTGGGCCAAGAAATGTTAGTTTTTGAAAGATTTTCCTCTATAATTGGTAAAATATATTTAATTTTCTGTTCGTGCAGCCGACTTCTTGAATTTGTGAATTTGACAATGGCATTTCGTGGGAAAATGAAACGGTGTTGGCTTGAAATTGATGAGATCTCCATGAACATTCTAAGCCGATTGCCTGCCAAAACACTGCACAAGTTGAAGTACGTTTCAAAGGAGTGGCAGAAACTCATCTCCGTCCATTCATTCGTCGCACTCCAGTTGAAAAAAAACCGAGCCCATCTCAGGTTTCTTCTACCAGTTTATCTTAGAGTTGGAAGATCTTGACATAGAATCAATGAGCTATATTCCACTTGAAAATGAAAGGGAAAAAATGTGGAGCACGGTTTTGAATTTTCTCCCCGAAAAAGTTGTTCTGCTGTCATCAAACAACGGCTTATTATGTTGTAGAAGCTGCTTACCTAATGCTCAGCCTATGTTATATGTCTGCAATCCTTTGAACAAACAATGGAGAACTGTAGAATGGCCTAGTATTGCTAGAAGCAGCAGCATAGTCATGTTTTTCAACCCTTTTACGAATCCCATATATATTTCAACAAATTTCAAGCTGGTGGCAGTTAGTCATATAGAGGCCGAAGAAGAGAAATATTGTTTCTTGTTCGATATATATTGTTCGAGAACAGGGCTTTGGCAAAGATCCAGCAAGTGTTGTCAATGCGATCATTATTACAATCATGTTAAAAACGGCGGTCTCATTGACGGGGTTCTGTACTGGCTTACAGATGGATAAAAGATTCTAATGTGTGATCCTCAAAATGAGTTTTCATGGCTAATTACTGCACCTCTCCCAGATACAGAGTTGAGCACCATTCCAAAAATGTGTATAGGCTAATCACGAGGGAAGTTGGGCTATGTGATCATTTCTGACGATGTTCTCCAGCTCTGGATCATAGTTACCTAATACTCTCCTCCCTCTAGCGAATTGCGTACCAATTCTCAATACTTTTGCGTACCAATACTCTTTAGTATTCGAATTAGTACTCCAAATCCGACGTACCGATTTTTAGAATAAAATTATTATATATTTTTATTAATAATTATAATTAATTAGTTTTAAATTCTTAAATCTTAATTA
>JBBMKE010000003.1:11768724-11778763 GCA_037834125.1 Lippia alba
TATATATATAATATGTATTTATATTCCGCCTTTTCTTGGATTATTTTACCTAGCTCGTAAGTAAATTTTAATTAGAAAATATCTTATATTAGTTTTATTTTTGGATAAAGCTAGAAAGAAAATCTTGGGATTCAATCGTTACGGTAAAACCATTTTACTTGTTCTTAATTTCTATGGTTCCAAGTTCTTTTTTTTTTTCCGCTTTAGTTTTTCATTGAATTTCGATTGGATTTGAATTTATATTATATACTCGTCTATCTCAAAATATTTGCTAATATTTGATTGGGGAATCATGTAGTTTGACATAATATTTTATATATAAATACATGCATATGTATACTTACATGCACGACGTGAAACACATCAGATTTTGAAATATATACATATATATAACCATATAAATACTATAGTATATCACGTCTTATTCAAATAATTTCATAAATTAAAATATATCTTTTTGTGAATGCAGCAAGAAGTAGAGGAGTGGAGTTCTACAACTTTCTCCAAGTGAATACGGATTCGAACACGAGTGAAGTGATAGACCATGCAAGAAGGTTAGACGATCATAATCGTCAAAAACAACAACAAAAGCAACGAGACCACGACGAGGACGAAGAAGAAGAAGAAGTTTATCAGCAGCAAGCAGCAGCTCAGATTAATGAAGCTACTGCTGTTACTCCGCCATTTATAGATTTCTTGTCAGTTGGTTCTTCTAATTAGTTAGTAATCGTGAAGCTAATTGGTTTTCATGAATCATGATGAGATCAGATCATCAGCTTAAGCTGACAGATCATTAGTTAAATATAATCAAAGTTATAGTCAATACTTTGCAGAAATCACAATACTCATGTCTGCATTTCTGAGTACTACGTAGTATATTTCGTGATTTTTTTGGTTATATATCCTTTTATAAGTTCGAGTTGAGTCGAATTATTAAGATATATAATGCTCGCTAGCTCTACTAATGATAGTTGCCTACCGAGTACTCGTGAGCAGATAGTATCTTTCACTGTTTCACATATATATGACATTACAATTTACACAAATGTATGTATTAACCGAAATGTTATTGGAATGTACTATGAATCCATTCTCTCTCGTTGAAAAGAGCAGGCCTCATTGGGTCATCCTGCCGGAGCAATGACCTTAAAAATCGAGAAATATTCTAACTCAAACCCGACTAATTAATACGGTATATGTGTATATATTATAGTAGCTATCTAGTTTGTCACTTTCTAAGAGCACATGCAATAAGTACAAAAGATGCAATAAGTATAAAAGACTATTTTATTGTACTAATTTGATGGAATTAGATTCGAGCTAAACTACCCTTGAAATCTAAGTCTCGTTATATTCATAATTATGAGTTAAATATATGTATGACATGGTTTTGAATATGCTATATATATATATATATATATATATACACATATGGTTTTGAAGTTTAGGAAAGTTATGAGCAGTATATGATATGGTTTTGAAGTTGATACGTACGATGACCTCGTAATTGTGTCATGCAATGTCATATGTTGATATTGAGTGAAACCACTAATATATAAAATTTCTCTATACTAATAATATTTTCGTACCCAAATACGAGACATCTAATTAAATTAGTATAGCACCGAAACATTAAATTGCATCATTTGATAAATAAAAGTGAGTTTATTATTAGTATATGTTACGGTGGACGAAATTATATGTTTTCCAAAGTCATTCTAGACTAATCTAACTCGGTCAAACCAATATAACGAGGTAATTAATATTCTATACGTATCGTGTGATTCGTAAAAAATCAACCAATTAAAAGATAAATATAATATTTTTTTTTAAAATTGGTTGGATCGAACGAAATAGGGTCTAGACTCTGGACAAATTTTTTTTCTATTTTCTGTTGGCAAGATTCCGAATAAAAAAACACCACCGCATGGGCCCGACCCACATGATTGACATAACATTTAGGCCCAAAAATGTCAAAATGTAAAACCCAATGTAACAAAAGTTACACAATCAATGTCCATTTTGTCATTTCGCAACTGCAGAAGCCTCATTATAGCCACAATTACAAAACACAAAATATGACCAAAAACACACTTTTTTTCAGTTCACTGAACAGCCATACAGAGAAACAAAGGCTCAATTCTATATTTTTGTACAGTATATATGTGTTGCAAAGTTCAAGAAATAGAGTAAAAAGCTAACTATCCATCTCATCTTCCAACAAGATTTCATATATATCAGTCCACAGATTGAGTTCCTTATCCCTCATCACTTCTTGAAGATCCGACAGCTCTTTCACGGTCAATATCGACTCCAGTTTCAGGAAACCGTCGAGCCAAAGCTTCTTCGACCTGAAAATAACGCAAAGATTACGAATTTGAAGAAAGAAAATTTAAGTGGCGTCTAATGTTTCTGGTTTCCTCAGTATTGAAGAAATTGTACCATGGGCATGCGTGTATTGCTCGAAAGAACACTCTTTTAGCTGCAGAAGAATCGCGTGTAACAGTCCTCTCGTATTCGATGTAGCAACGCCAGATAATTACTGAATTGTGCAGTTTGTTATCCTCCAACGCCCTCTCGAAGAGCCCGCGAATTCTATGCTGGGACCCACCGATGCTCATCTCAAACGAGAGCGCGTAAAGCCATGTAATGACAGATGGTTTCCTGAGAAAGCAAAAATCTCAATCAGATTATGAGTAAGGAAATTTCATTAGAAACAAGTACAAATTACCAAATCCCACGAGGTTTACTTTTGACAATAATCATCGAAAGTCCACCGTAGTTTACTGGGCGAAGTATGAAAGTAGCTGATTTCGACTAAAGCATTGTGCAGATGAGGATTGAAGGGATATATCTGCAACCCTTTCGTAATATCTTCCCATACTTTAGAAATCTTGATTTCCATTCGATTTCTACAAAGCATCCTCACATAGTAGTTGAACAAAAACTCGAGCTGCCGACTGTTCCTCCTCCTCTCTGCATTAAGTCATCCAAATCGTAACAAAAACAGAAAAACCACAAAAACTGTCGCAAAAATAATAAAATTATAAAAAATAAGTTTCACCTGGGAGGACCATTGTAAAAGAGTGCTCCAAAATCTCCAAGGCAGAAGTCAATCCAGAAGTCAACTCTTCGAATAAAGAGGCCGAGCAGATGAGAGCAGCAGAATGATCATCTATCATACCACGGGCCCACATTGAACGTAGCATTTTTATACGATCTTTGAACCCCTGGCGGGCCCTAAGTTGTTGCAGACTCGAGGGTTGACTTTTAAATGGGCTGTATTTTGACCCGTTGCCTAAACAAGATAAAATATGCATCGCACGAGATGATGAGCTGGAGTTTTCAGAAGAGTTATTTGCAAGCTCCATTTCAGCATACCAGAAATACAGAAGAAAGACATTAGGCCGAACTTCCTGTTTAATCAAATCAGAAGATGTGGGCACAGGTTATGTTTTGTCATGCAAAATCCAATATTACAGCAAATTGTATAAAAGGGATAATTACACTAAAATACGATGAGGTTTGACATAACTACACAAACTTCCCCTAAGGTTTGAGAGATTACAACAAAAGTCCCCTGACAAAGAGTTTACATTACATCGAGAGACTGGATTATAATAGAATACCCTATTTGACTTTACATTCACGATTATAATATAATGTGCTAGGCCAAATCTTATATATCAGGCGAAGTTCTTGAAAATTTTTCGAACCTCAAGGGAGGTTTATCGATCAGGGCAAATCATAGGGCATGCCAGTGTAATTATCCCTAAATAAATAAAAAAGACACATAATAATGACAATTTTACCGGTGGAACCCCCTCAATAGACAACAAGGCCATGTCAAAAACCTTTCTGGAATGATCAATATTTCCGAAGAATGCTTCTCTTTGAGCATAAACTCCACAAAGCAATACATCCTATAATGATCAAACATAAAATTATTGAACTTAGATATGACACATACACACACAGATAAAATTTGTATTTCTCAGGACATCAAATTGAACTTAGATATGACACGTACACACACATACATACCTGTCTATTATTTTTCAACAGAGTTTTGGCTAAAGCTCGGCACGGGGTTACAGAACAGCTAACTGTATTCATCCTTGTGTTTGATAGCTCCTCAGCAATGAGAGCAGCTTCCTCCAATATGTAGTTTTGAGGAGATGCTTTTAAACAAAGTAAGATAGCATTTCGGAGAAATTTCATCATGTCACTCCTCATATTAATGTCATCGGGACTATTCAAGAAAAGCTCCAAACTGTTACTTATTGGATCAATTAGCTTTGTAGTTAATATATCATGTATTTTTCTCAAATCCTCTAGCAGATAATGAGGAAGACTCTCTAAACTGAGCGTCTTCTCAACCCAACTCGAACTATTTGTGCAAGTCCTGCAAACATAGAACAGATAGCAGTAATCAGGGAATGAAAAACAACAGCAGCATTCAACAATCATTAAAAGAAAATGCTTTGTGTATATATGTGTGTGTGCGTAGACGTGTGTGTATATATATCATGATTTCGCAGGAGGCTTAAACAGAAAAGGATTTTAAACACCTACCACTGAGATATCCTTCCTTCATAGAAATCTATAAACTGGGATACTAGAGAGACTCGGGCTTCCTCAGAATGTAACGAGAACAGAAAATCACTCACATCTTCATATAATATTCTGCTCAAAAGCTGCTCATCATCTTCCACATCAGCTCTAGCACCCTCCTGAGCAGCATGATCTGCTTCAACAATTAAGTAAAGTAATTTCAAATAAAAAAGAATAGATAAAGTCAACAAGATACAAGTGGAGGCAAACCAGAATTTGCACGAAGAGGCATCCAGTGATCAAAATCTCTGGCCATTTCAGCCTTTGACCACTTAGTCCATGTTTTTGTATCTTTGACTTTTATATCAGCTTCAGCTGCAGCATCAATCCCAAGAGCTTTAAGCAGGGATTCAATATCATCCTTCTCAACATCTTTTGTGTCAGATTCATCATCAATTTCCTCAATGGCCAAATCTTTCTCATTATTCGTTTCAGGAATTTCAGTTTCGTCAGTTTTCGATAATGGTTTAAACCAACCACTCCATCCACCTTCTTCAGCTTCTTTTGAAGCTTCCTCCGCATTAATAAGTTTCTGTCTCTGTTCTTCTTCCTTTTCTAACCATGTTGACCATCCTAGGGCTCCATCTTCTCCGATTCTGGCACCATCACTGCTCCAAAAGTGTTCAAACAGTCTCTGCTTGCTTTGTTCAGCAAGGCCAAAGGGAGAAAACAAACTGTATTCAATTTCTGCTTGAAACAGAGCAGTGGCCAATTCTTGGTAGCCTGTTTGCCATTCGAAGCGGCAAAGACCAAGAAAAATGTCAACCAAAGCAAGTTCTAATTGGACAATTGCTGGATCAAGAGGAGTTGCACTACCAGATGGATGGCCCTGCATTGAGAAGGAAATAGGAGGCTCAATCAATATTTCAGAAGCCACAACAAATTAAAGAAGATTAATTCCACAATATAAAACCCAAGAGTAAAGAAAGAAAATATAAGGTAGAAATTCAGAGAACAAGAAATGATGAAAAGGCACAAATGTTGTTACATTAGACATGTGAATAGAAAGAGAGGCGAAGTGATTCCTGTTTCAGTTCAGATAACTAGAGCAGAAATTTCGAAACCCCATCATGAAAAACAAGGAGATGTGAATAAACATAACATAACATATCAATTCCAGTGACAAGACACAAATCTAACTTTATTCATGTTCAAATTTCTATTATTCCCAAGTATCTCTTTCCCTTCTTCAACTATTCATTTGTACATTAGAAAGAGTATTGCTACAAGCAGAGAGAAGAAAATATGGATGATTAAAGTGAGAACCTGCCTAAGCTGCTTTAAGCAAGCACCAGCTAAGGCTTGAACTGCATTTGCATACATTTTCCTCATCTCAGAAACTTTGAACCTCGAAAAATCGCTCTGAACTAACCGCAAAAATTCCCTCCACAGCTTGTAACTTCCAGAATTTGACGTCAGAATATTCTCCCATCTCCTAATCAAGACCTCAGAACTATCTCTGCTTTGATAAGCCTTCATAAGAGAAAGAAGCAAATCTTCACTCTCTGGATTCAGCTCAGTTGCCTTCTCAAGGATACTGATCTTTTTCTCAAGAGTCTGCAACCGAGCACCTTTGTGAGGCTGCATGCCAGCAACTTTATCTTGAAACTCAGCAAATGCCAACCATATACTCTCGTCCTGAGGACGTTCCCTTGTCATCTTATTGAATTCTTTCGTTTTTCTCAATACCTCATCTTCCCATGACTCTTCAACAACTGTCACACTTGACAGGTGCCCGCTTTCAGAATCTTCATCATCTAAGGGGACATAATCAGAATCTGAATATCTTACAGGTTTGCCGGAAGCAAGAATTTGCATTCGTTTCAAGTCCTTATGACGCTCGATGGCTGCATACTTCGCAGACCAATAGCGACCTCCTGATCTGATCTTCGTATCCAATGCATCAATATCACTATCCCCCTCAAGACCATCAACTCTCTTATTCAGCTTATAATAGCCGTGCTCCGAAAACTTCTTAGAATTGTAAAGCTTGTAACGAGCAACATCCATCCTGCATTTTATCATGCACCCATATGTCAATTCAACCCACAATCACATAACAGCCCCATTCTGCTACAAACCAGTACAACACTAGCCCAATTTAACTAAAACAACTCCGAAAAAGAATCAACAAGCAGCTTAAACAATAGACAATTTAACTTCATAAAGCAGCAATAAGGAGGAAAGAACAATTCTTTTCACCTGTAGATGCAGCCGAAAGCCAAATTATCCCTATCCCCACGGGAATCAAAGTAGTAATCTTTATCATTCGGAGTGGAAGAAGAAGAAGAAGCCCACTTCGAAACACCTGATTTCCTCGAAGAAGACGAAAGAGTTGCAACATAATTGTACTTCGAATCACTGATTTCATCCCTCTTTCTCCTCTTCTTCTTTCTCCTCTTCTTCCTACGTACCTCCCCGGAGGAAGCACTACCCTCCGACGGCGAGGAGGGCACCAATCCATACTGCGGTGGTCGTTTATTCTTCTCAATTTCTTCCAATTTAGCTTCTTCTTCGTCTTGTTCGTCATCGTAGCGGAGGTCGTATTTGGATACGGCGTCGTTTATGACGGAGAGGTCAGTGTTAAAGCTGGAGTTGTTCAACCATTGGGCGGAGCTGGTGGAGGCGCCGCCGGTGGCGGCGGAGGGGAGAGCTTGAGGCGGTGGGTGGTGGGCGAAGGCGGCGAAGAGCGACGTCGTTTTGGTGGGTTGCTCATCTCCCTCCATGGTGGCGAATTCGAACCCAGAATAGAATGATGTACTTCTCAATTTAGTGTTGAATGCTATAGGAAATTACAAATTCCCCCAATTTATAGTTGAATACTAATTTTGATTTGACCCATAGCATATAAATTAGAAATTAAAAAGTAAAAAATAATATAGAGGAAAATATTTTTCTTTAACGGGTAATATCAGAAAAATCCTCAATTGGACATCATATTTTTACTTAACTCCCCAATTAAGCATCATATTTTTACTTTACTCCCCAAATATAATTTTCGCATAATGTAGTATAAATATGGTATACTATAGTATCTATATCCTTTAATGTCGTATAATTTTAGCAATATAGTGTATCCACAAGTGTTATGAATATATTCTAACTCTCCAAATATGTAGTATAAATATGGTATAATGTAGTATCTATATTCTATAATGTAGTATAATTTTATGGGGAGTAAAATAAAAATTTGAACAGTAGAGGGGAGTGATTTGAAATTACCTATAGTATCTTCAATTACATTAGTTTAATCGAATTAAATTCAAATTAAAATTACTTATAGATATATTAATTAGTATTTCTAAATTAGTAATTATCACTATTTATTAATTTAATTTTTTTCAACTATTTTTGCAAACTTTGAGCATACCTAATTTTCTCCGTCTAGATGATGTCTGCTGCGTACCCCTTCTTCCTGCAATTGATTAAAAGATATATATTCAGGGTCGGAGTTAGAATTTTATGTTTAAGTATTTCACAATATGATGGTATTATATCATTTTAACAGGCAAAATTTTTCAATTTTAACTATAAATAAATAAAAAACAGGTAAAAACACACTTGAAGATGGAAGGAAGAAATTAGTCGAAAAATCTAATTTTGGGTCTAAAAATTGAAATTTTCACATAATATAAACCTACAAACCTTTTATTGTACTAATAATAATAATAATAATAATAATAATAATAATAATAATAATAATAATAATAATAATAAAGTTTTAAAATTTCAATAAAATTGTTATTATCATTATTTATATATATAGATATATGGACACACACACAAAAGCAAAGATATAAATCACACTTACACGCACTGGCTCTGATCAGCGCAGCTGCAGTTGCCACACTTGTCTGACATGTTTGATTTGCAACAAATTTAATAGCAAAGTTTTTTTTTTGTTTTTTTTCCCTGATTAATTAATTGATTGGTGCTATGGTTTCCACCTCTATGGAGGAGCTGCTATTTATAGGTGGTGGAATATCTTTTGATAATTTTAAAGGTGTCAAAACTCTAACGAATATTTTGCTTTGCATGAAAATTGACATCTTTCAATTCTGAATTATTCCTCTTCATATTATATATGTTTTTTCATGTGTTTTCTTGGATTTTTCGTGGATGGATATATTCTGAGTTTTTCCCAAGTTTTATTTGAGTAGATTTTTTAAGTATTTCCTTTGTATGATTTTAAGTAGGGAAAAGTGCACCTTACCGCCTATAAATTTTTAGATATTTATCATGATAATTTTGAAGTAAAATTAAGTATCATGATTATTACATATTTCATTTGTATTCCTATTCAATTCTTATTTTAATTTTTTGTGTGTGTTTAATATGAATAATTTCTCGCTTATTGTTTTCTTGATGCTCAAGCAAATTTTAAAATTTTTATATTAATTCATTTTGATCTATCATTTGACATTAAATATTTGCTTATATTGTTAAAATAAATACAAAACCTCTTATAATTCTTGTTTATGGTCGAGAAGAAAAATTGAGTGATTTTTCTATGTTTTAAATCTTAATTGTTATTATTTTCCTCAAAATTGTAAATATTAATTCAAAGGAAAAAAATGAAAAATTATTTGTTGTGGAGGAAAATATTAAAAGATAATTAAATTCTTTTTATAAAAATAAGCAAGCTCATATATTTATTTTTGATAAGATTTTGATGAAAAATTAATATCGGGTGAAAGTGCAATAGAAGTTAAATCTTTAAAAGGGGAGGATCTTACGATCTTAAAATTTTGGTAAAATACTGATGACAATTAAAATATTTAAAACTTCAGATAAAATGTTAAACAAAGGCAAAGAGTATATGTGACAACTTGTTTTCTTCTTCTAATATTTTCATTTCTGAGTTATATTTATATAATTTCGTAAAGGTTGTACATGCTTAGAAAAATCCTTTTTTTTTTCTTCCTTATTCAGTACCCATTATCAATAAAGATGAATAAATTCCCCGTGAATTAAAACCAATCACTCTACACCAAAATTTTGAAGTAACTCAAAAAATGGAGGGAAAAGAAAGAAAAAGGTTTTTGGATTGGATAAATTTATTCCACTTTCATATTCGATGGTGGATTTGAAGTTGGGAATTTTATATTCCTAATAAGGAATTATCGAATTTAGACTTTAGTGGTAATTACTTCTATATTTTATTTCATATTTAGATGTAATTATATTTACATTATAATTAAAAAAATGGATATTCAGAATTAATTTGAATTTTCAGTATACTTTTCAAGCCAAATTTTTTTTTTAATCAACTTCTTTTAAAAATGTGATGGGCCCCAAAATACGCTCGAAACCCCACCGTCCACGTGGCACAATCTTGGAGGACCCCCGTCTATTGTTCTTCCAAATTATCTATCTTGTGTTTCTTAATGTGGGAACTAACTGAGATCTTTTTTCTGTCAGTGGT
>JBBMKE010000003.1:11778863-11794549 GCA_037834125.1 Lippia alba
AGTTTCCGAATAGATTTTTTCTTGAAATTTTCACGTGGAAAGTGTCAGATACGGGGACACGATATGAAACGAATAAGCTCAATTCTTCCATAAGATAATGGGGCGGGCTTGCGCGTGAGTCGAATGACGTAGGTGCACAAGAGTACTTCGCGCCACAACCATCTCCTTTTTATGGGTTATACGGACCGATGCATGCTGCTTCATTTGGGAGAAAAGAATCATAGACATGCCGGTCATTAGAAGGAAAAACCGCCATAAAAAGATTCCTCGTATATCATCTGTAGCAAAACTATGATCTGGAGGTAGCAATCCGGCCCGCGCAAGTTTTTCTTAAATTTCTCATGTGAGGAGTATCGGGACAAATTTTTCCTTAAATTTGGCACATGGGAAGGATCTGATATGTCCCACAAGACACAACATGACCTATGATACACGAATACTTCTAAAATTATTATTTTGTCATATTATATTTTATTATGTCGTGTTGGGCGCTTCGTATCCGAAACTCTTTGCATAAAAGTTCAAGAAAAACTCATGTTATTGTATTCATATTAAATTTATATAGCCGTATTCGTGTTGGTATAATATTTTTAGAAGTCTCTTTAAAAATTCAAATCAAAGAATGATAGATATTAATATTGCAATAAGAATTAACTTTCAAAGATTTTTAAAAACCCAATTTTACAGAATCATCTATTTTTATTCAATTTTATAATATTAACAACCATTTATATTAAATAATGAGGACGACTAAGCTGTTGGCTCCTTCTTCCCACCAAAAAAATATATATTAAATAATCAAACATTTTCTGAATTTTCAATAAGAAACTCAAAATTTTTGTATTTGTATATTTTCCTATTGGGCTAATTCCGGATATCATATCATCCTTTAGTCCTTAATGTGCTTTACCTCCTAATATTTGAATTAGTGCGATTGTCATCCTCATCTTAAAAAAATATCACAATTAATCCCTTTCAACAAACTTTGACTGTAGATTTCTCATCCGTTACGACGACCCAAGCTTCAAGACCACCATCATCATGTTCCTCTCTCCAAGGCGAACAAAACACATATCCTAGTCGATCTTATTAGCCCTTGAAAGCGCTACAATGCTTCTTTTATCATGCATCATCTTTGACCGATGATTTCTACTTCGTTGGTTGTCATATTTTAGTTTCGAGACCATTATTGTATTCCTTACATCGAGAACTTCAATTTAATATATAATATCATCACATTTACAATCTACTTGGTACAAATCTTTTTTGTTAAAGGGTTTAAGTGTGCTTTTTTAAAGGTTAAGAGGCAATTGGACCAATATAAAAGTTCGGAGATAAAACGCACTAAGCCCCAAAAGATAAAAGGGCTTTTGAGATTAACCCTTTCCTATTTGTATCATATCCGTATCAAAACAGTTGAATCAAGAATGAGCAGAAGATGATGTGAAATTTCCATCACATTGATGAGTTCATGTCATATCAATATTTTCATTAAATTTAGCAAAAAACATTTCTTCGGCATCATGAGCAGTACAATTCAGAGAGAGTAGCTGAAGCCAACCAAATTTTGGACAGCAACTATTTTCACAAGCTATAACTATTAAATTCCCTAAAAGAATAATCACACATCATATACAACAAGAGTGAAGGGCCTCCCTCCTCCACCAGGACAAAAACTGTAACAAAAAGACCCCGAAAACTGAAAAATTCCTATCAATACATATAGGCGCGCAAGAATACATTTTCCGGTTATGGTCATCAAAAATACAGCTCGAAGGAAGATTATATCAGTATTGGTTAAAACCAATCCCATCTTCAATTATGCGGGCACTTGAAAATTTCGACCCCCCTGTTGAAGATGGGGTCCCCGGTGAGGTGGGGGCATCCCAGAAACCTTCAGAATCCACTGAATGATCATTCAAGAAAGTTGTGTTCTTTAGGATGATATTGGTTCGTAAGGATATTGTAGCCAAGGATGTTTTAGAGCTTCGGATGCAGAAGGTCTCTTGCTTGGGTTAACTTCGAGCAGATGAGTAACAAAGTCGACGAAGCCCTGGTCTCCCATTGGCAGACGATGTCTTAAGGATGATTTCTTGGGTATCAAATATTCCAGTCTGTTAGTATCCTGAGAGAGACAGAAGAGCTGAATAATTCATATGTTGAATGGTATATAATAAATATAATATATTATGATGATCTCCGGGGAGATAAATCGCAACTACCCCAAATATTTATTGTTAGCATGATCGTATTGTGTACAACTGAAATACATTGAGAAGAGGGAACAAAAACAGAAGAAAATTACCTGGTTCCTTTCATAAAGCATGTGATTTTTGGTGAAATATTTGTATGTATCTCTTCCTTTTGCGAGCATGTCTTGCTCGATCGGGCCTATGATTCCGATCACTCGAGCAAGTAAAGTGGCAGGAGAATCATTTTGAAAGAGCACCTACTCAAATAACATAACTTTAATTGAAAAGTTCAAAAACATAAAACAAGAATAACGTAATCTTTGCAAGATTATATGAATTTGAAGAACTTACATTCCCTGTGCAAAGTTCAGCCAATATGCAGCCAAGGGACCAGACATCAATCTTTTTATCATATGGAAGTCCCAAAATAACCTCTGGGGCCCGGTACGATCTAGACTGAACATAGGAACAAAGATGATCGGTTTCAAAGCAACTACTTCCCAGATCGATAACCTTCACCTCACACCTACTGTAGCTTTTCACCAATATATTCTCAGGTTTCAGGTCACAGTGTATGAGGCCAAGACCGTGCAAGAATTGAAGTGCTTCCAAGCATTGAATAGTGATTGACTGCATCAAAATAATCCTAGTTAGCAAACAATACAGTAAAAAATAAGAAAGATAGTGGAAAATGATATTTGTACCCCCCACCTGTAGTCTTGGCATTGTAAAGTAGACTTCTCCACCAGATTCTCTGTTAAATTTGTGGAACTCATATAGATTTGCTTTAAGTAGTTCACATACGATCAATAAATGCTCCTGCAAATAAAATGAGATGAGAAACATAGCACGGCAGAAACTGATATTTATCACCTGTAAACAAATTTAGTGAGTGCTTGCAAAAGTTTTTTTTTACTTTTGAAGAAGCTAACATAGATGCTGAAATTCAGAAAGTTGGGAGTTGCGAGACTGAGGAGCGACTGGAGAAAAGAAGTCAAAAGTTCAACACCAAAAGTAGTTCAATGTTTAAGAAAAAGGTAAAAAAGTACGGTCATTACCCAAGACAAATTTCTGTTTAGTTACAAACATAACCTCAAAGCTAGAAGTTGGAAGTTAAAAGTTCGTTACAGGTACATTTCTAGCTATTTCTGCTTATTTTATGCGGAAGTTGATTCTTTAAATACTCCCAAAGCTGGAAAAAGCAAAAATCAGAAAAGTGGTTTCTTTTAGTCTCTCCAAACACTACTTTAGTTCAGGACTAATAGGAAAAGAACACTAAAACGTTCAAATAGGGCAATATCCCTCAAAGTGACTGGAAGAAATGCTCACTTACCCGATAATAGAAGTAATCATACAACCGAAGGAGATGATACTTGTCACTGGGATCGTGCTTGTTCACATACTTAAGCAGCTTTATTTCATCGAGGCTCTGATCAAAAAAGTCCTTGTTGTTCTTTATAATCTTCACACACACATCCATACCAGTGTGCAGGTCATGTGCCTGAATAGCTTTGCTGAATGCAGCAGATCCAAGATATTCAGTGACATGATAGCGGCCGGCAATTACAGAGTTTAAAACCACATGGAAGTTTTTGTCTTCCTCAAAGCCAGTCCTAAATAATAAACAGCACCACAATTAAGGAAACCTTGTCTTCAATTCATCAGTTAAATTTAGTAAGTTAAAAGAGATTTGAGTCGCTGAATTCAATATGCTCATGTGTTGGGTAGTGAACATTTAGCAAAAGCAGAGATCACATGTTCTGTTTGTTGATCTCCTTGAAAGTTAAAAGCACCTTTCGAGGTGCTTTTCTAGCTTATAGGTTATTCTTTTTATGCTTTTTAAAGAGCTCTCTACCCAAAACACTCCTAGTTTTCACTAATCCCAACTTTTTCAACTTTGCAGAATTTGCCAAACAACAAGGACTAATCATTGCATTATATAACCACAGTGACAAAAGATAGATACCTGTTTTTCCTGTGGACAATCTTCAGATCAAATGTTTCGAATTCCTCCTCTTGTGCTTTGATTTGTTTGACTTGCTCTTGCACAGCAACAGCTTCCTCATCCTCCAATAATGCTCCAGGGTCCGCCTCTCTTACCCCTGCCATGTTTGCATCCTCTTCTTTCTTTACGTGTTCAACATAGCCATAATTTGAAAGAGATGAGGGACTAGAATTTCCCGACTCCTCCTCATTAGCATCATTCTCATCTCTCGAACTCTTAACAGGGGAAGACTCGTTGCTTTTACGCCTCCACAACGCAAGCATATCTTCGTTCGCCACGTCAGCTTCCTCGCTGACGATACTGTTTCCCTGATAAGTCTTGCTTGACCACAAAGACTTACTCGACCCTGTTTGGAGTAACTGCCCATCTCTAGGAGGAGGAAACGAGAAACCTCCCACATTATTATCATTAGTCATTATATATTTATCAGAATTATTTTTCTTTGTTCCCATTTTCTCCTTTGTAGATCCTTCACCAGCATTTTCATCTAAATCATGATTGTGGTGGACTCCCACACCAATAGATCTAACTGAACCATGCTGATCATGATTACCGTCATCCATGCAGATATCATCCGGCCTTGACCTTCCATGTTCGTTCATAGCCTTTTTATCACCTAGCATGATCAGTTCATTTGTCTGAGTGACAAAACCCTTCCAAACAGGTTCTGCGCGCATCAAATTCAATTCCTCCTCATCCATCAACTGTCCATCATATTGATCAATCAAGTCATTCTCAGTCGGGGCATCAGCGTTTTTTGAAAGGAATATTCTTTCCCCAGAAAAGTAGGAATCCTCCTCTGCAAATGACTGATCGTCTTCATCAGTTTTGTTCTGGCCTGTTTCTTGAGGGTCTGGAACACTCCCATGGGCTGTCCCCTTCTCATTGTCACTTGGGTAATCAATTTCATGTGCTAAAAACCAGGTCTCGTCTTCAATAGGTTGTCTCATATAGCCAACATCATCATCATCTTCATACTCATCAGAATCCCAGTATTCATTAGGGTAGTCAATGGTTTCACTCAAACCATCACCAATAGTTGCAAAACCGGAAACCAGATCAGAAGTATCCTCAGAAATACCCTGACTCACTGAGAGCCAACTGCCTCCTCCTTGCCTTTTCCCTGTCATTATAAAGACATCTATCAATCCAATGGATAGAGAACAATTATAGAGATACAACACATTTTTAGATCTATAAAAACCACTATACATGCAGTAAGTAGTACAATGTGTATTAAATCAGAGGAGAAATGCTGAAATTTTGGTGAAAAGACTCCACCTCCTTAACGGATTAACCATATAGAACCATATAGAATATCAAGCAGAAACCAACAGTTTGAGAGTAAAACCTGAAGGATTAATTTCTTGGCCAATGGGCACATCCAGAAACGACCCTATAAGAAAAGCATTGTCAGCATTCAAGATTTTTGGAGCAGGTCCATCGCGTTCATATTTTTCCTCCCAGTGGATATTGAAAGGTTTGTCTTCTGACTTAAGTTTAACAGGCGGTAGCCTCGGAAACTCTTCTTTTTGGTTCTCGGACGAAATATGGAAATCTAAAGTACCAAAATCTTTTGGCTCATTTCCCTGAGTCTTCCCAAAGAAAAGAGCTCTGCCCACCTCATCTACTTGCTCTTTAATTGCTGCTCTAATGTCATTCAGTTCTGCTTTCTTTTTCCCCTCCTTTTTATCAACAATGGCAGCGGCACTATCATAACTGGTAGAAGCATCTTCCTTGGAGAAGGGCAAAGCAGTCTTGACCGAACACTCTTTCCAAGGGTCTGAAGATTGGTTTGCACATAAATCACTTCTGGACCAGGGCTTATAAACAATTACTTCATTAACCTCCTTACACGCCTTATCATGCTTCTTTTCATCAGAAGAACTAGCATCTTCACCAGATTTCAGATTAATCTTACCAGTTTCAGGTATCTGAGCTGAATTCAATCTGGCTTTCCCAGGAACCTCGAATCCCGAAAAACTGTTTACATCACTCTGGTGAGAAGTAACTGGACCATTGGTCGTGCCGTATTTCCATGAATACAAATCAAGCACAGAATCATCTAAACCTTTGGAGAAGGTGAAGTTCTTATTACTCCTTCCCACACTCTCATTAACCTTGCTCTGCTCCCCAATAGTACCACTGCTCTTGCATTTTGTTTCAGGCTCATTTCTTCCTGTTCCACACTCTACCTCTTTCACAATTAGCTCCTTCGAAGCCTGGTTACTATTTGCAATTGAAAATTCTTTAATATTTTCACCAATTTGAGGTGTGTTTTTCGTCTTTTGATCTTCTTCTGCTACTATGGCCCCATTTACCTCTTCACTTGATCTGTTACCCAATACCTTATCACTGAGAGTAAGCTTTTGAAGAATCCCATTTAAGTCTGGTCTGTTACCCAATTCACTTCGCAGAGCAGCCTCCGCTTTGGTAAATTTGTTCCTTCTCAGGAATTCCAATATAACATCTACGGGAGTAGAATCACCCATTTGTAAGAAACAATAACAGCAATCGAAAGAACGGGGATTAGAAGCACAGCTCAGCTAAACCTGGAAAATCAGAAAAAAATGAAGAGCACCAACCCATTAATGCAGACCAGAATCAATCAACATTTCAAACTAAACAAAAAGAAAAATGAAAACCCACAATATAATTTCTTAGCTGCAATGCCCACACAACCCAAAAATGCACCAGAGCTGAGGCAAAGCGGCAATTCAGACTGTAACAAAACTTATTATAGCAGAGCTAAAATAAAGACTCAAAAATGGAGTAAACAGCTTTTACATGGATCCCCATAAACAGAATTACATCAACATTCATAATATCGAAGGAACAGTACTTTTCCTCGGGATTCAACATCAAAACCTCAACGAGATTTCATAAAGATCTGCGCTTTAACGAAACCCTAGAAAGCACGAACACTTCTGAGAATGCGAAATGATTTCCACAATGAATCAAATGGAAAAGAGCAAGAAAACAAAAACCCAAATCAGATTAACATGAATGGAAAAAGGGAAGCTTACAGATCGAAGATTATTCCATTTGGGAATCCATACACGAAGCTATTGAATCCATCGCCCATGCTAAAGAAATCTGAATAAACATTTGAAGCTCTTCCCACTTTTGTGAGTAAACTATAATACTAATTTCAAGAATAATTAAATACGAAAAATTTGGAAAAAGATTATTCTTTTTTTCAAATTTTTGGTAGCTTTTGAGGAAATTTGTCTTCTTTTTTATTTTTTACTTTTCTTTTGTGAATTTTCAAATATATATATATATATATATATTTGGGTTGGGTTGGATTGGGTCAGTAGTAATCAGTTTATTATTAAAACAATAATACAATATGGGCCTGCAAAATAGTTCAGGCCCTGCCATATGATTGGATAAACAATGATAACATATTGAGAAATATATATTTTTGGTAAAAATATAAAATTGGCCCCTATAATATTTCCATTTTGGCAATTTAATCATATAACAATCCAATTTTACAATTTTGCAACATTTGTCTGATCTTCACTAGAAAATTAATTTGTTGCTGGAAATGTCTACAAGGCAGCCACATCAACATTATAAATTAGGGGCAAATGTTGACCTAGTAAATTAAAGAAAATGTTTAAAAATAAAATAAAATAAAATAAAATTGGTCCTATAAGTGTTCCATTTTAACAAATTTAATTATGTTCGTACTATCATTTGTAATTAAGACCCATAATATTTAAAATTTTGCAATGTACGTCTGATTTTCATTGGATGATTAATTTATCATCGAAAGTGTATACATGGACAAATTAATTTTCCGACGAAAATCAAACATACATTGCAAAATTTTAAAAGTTAGGTGTTAATTGAAAATAATAATATGAACAAAACTAAATTTGTCGAAATGGAAAACTAACAAAACAATTTTGCTTTTTTTTAGGTCAGCATTTTATTTAGTCAATATTGTTTTTAGTACATTTTACTGATGTGGCTGCCACATAGAAAATCGGACCATCATTGCAATATTTTAAAAGTCGTAGGACTTAATTGCAAAATAAGATTTGGTAGGAATAAATTGTTAAAATGAAAAATTTACGGATGAATTTTGCATTTTTACCTATATTTTATTCCAAAAATATACACACATACATACACATGGTTGCCTGAAATTATATTTTGCCCCTTTTGTTTAGCTTTGTGGATTTTGATATGGGACTTATAAACATAAATGGGATTTGAGTGGGGTAGTATTAAATGTAAATGTTTAGATTCATTTAATATCTTTTCAAAAAAAAAAAAAAGATAAGAAAGATTCATTTAATATAGTCCTTTAATTCAATGCAACAAATATTCCATGTGAAATTATTATCATCCTGCCCCTTTGTTTTTGGATGTGTGGATCTTGGAAGGGACATGTGAAGCAAATGGGATTGAGTTAGTTGGTATTAAATGTTTAGGAAGTTCTAGGTTGATCGATTTAGATCACCTGTTTCACTTTCATATTTTGGTATGTGTATATATCTCATTTATTTAAATTTGAGTTAGAATCAAATTATTTAGATGTAAAATTTTTTTTATTAATGATAGTTGTACATTTAACTAGATTCGAATACGAGATTTTTTTATTAATTTAGTATGATTGCGAAGCGCTAACTTGCGTGACTCGAAGGTTGTTTGATATTTATTGCTTGCTTTTTAATTAAATTTATGAGACTTTGGGCTACGTATCTAGTTAGGTATCATATACAATAGGGCCAAGCAATAAGTATTCATGAAAATGATAGAAATATTCAAGTTGCATATTGAATCTAATGGGCCTAACTCCAAAGTACACTACACGGGAAGATTTTTTTATACAAGGCGTATCACGTTTGGGCCGTATGGCCCCATGCAAGTGTAGATATAATGGATTAGAATTTAGATTAAATCTCAATTTATGATTTAACTTTTTGTTAGATGAATTGGAAAATTAAGTTTGTTTGTGCATGAATGTTAATCAAAGCCGCCAGTGAATGCAAGAATTGATATGGTTATTTTGTTTATGCTTCATTAAACCAGGTCTTATGATAAGTGTATTACCGTAAAATATGTTGAAATTTAATTAAATTATTCATATCGTACTCATATTTTCGTATCCATATATATTATAATTTTTTTTGTCTATTATATTTTACAATATTGATGATTCCCATGTCTCTAATTAATCAATTGTGTTCAAAAATCGAGAAAATTGAATTCATCGCGTTTTTAAAGTCTTTCTTAGTCTGTCTCCATATGCAATGAGCTGATGAACAGATATATCATTATATTGTTTGCTTCTCTATCTTTAGTATATGCGTCCGAGAAGTCTATATCAACTGTACAAATATTTTAACTTTTAACAATTCCCATCAAAAAAAAAAAAGTACAAATATTTGTATGCTTGCAATTAAATTTGCAATCTATTAATTTTTCCCTCTTATTAAATTTTATATATATATTGACAAGTATATGTGGATTTGAACACTTTTTCTTTGTTGTGGTAATCTGGCGCATGATCCCTTTTGTATCGTTAGTGGCCATAAGCTTGTTGTTATGATCTTTCGTGGGCACTATGGCCTGAACGGATCCTTGGATTGCGCATTTCTGTAATTTATCGATTTGGGTTTGCTTATGTATGAGGTGGGAGCCTCGTTAAAACCCCACGGCTCGTTGCCGGTTTTTCCAAAAAAAAAAAAGGTCTAATCGTCTTCCAGCTCATTAGGACTATATATTATTTAACCTAAATTTATTCTGATCTTAATTTTAATTATTACTTGTTGGATACTCTAAAAAACTTCTTAGGGTTTTACACTTTGAGTTTCTCTACTTGTTTGTTCCCCTATCATTAGGGGTACAAATACTGTCTGTTTACTCCGAATATGCCTCATGGTTTGAGCTTATACGGAGCCATTAGGTATATATATATTTCAATTCATTTTTCTTTTGCACCAGTATATACATAAGTAAATCCTCCAATAGAAATCACATATATACATGTATTATTCATAGCCTCCAAACATGAGGATTTGGATCAATTATTTGTCGTGATTTTACATTGAATTACATTTAATCCAAAATTTCATCAAAACAAGAAAGGGGGAGGGGAGCAATATCCCTGGAAAAGTCTAATGAAGATCTGACTCCCTTAGATCAAAATATTATTGTTCGCTTAATACATATTTTATATGATTTTATTGCCTTAAAATACGAAACCTTACGTGAAGTCTGGAACGTTGACGAAGCTATTTGCGGACGGCTCGCCTTCAAAGAACGTCAATCGGCTTCTCAATCGCCGGTTTTCGTTTTCGAGCTCAGCTTCCCTCGCTCTACTCTCTTTTAGCAATTGCTTCAACCCTTCCAACTCCGACATTGATTCCATCTCACGTTTCTTCTTTCTTTCCCGGGCAAACCAACTTGATATTTGCTCGATATCTAGATTCGTACGCATTATGAGTTCAATCTTTTTCTCTTTGGTTGGATTCTCTGATTCCTGAAACGCAAGCATTAAGATTTCATTTTGATATTCCTCGAAACGATTAGCCATGTGAATATCGTAGAGAAAGGATTCTTGTATATTATTGTATTATAAGTATGAATATTGATGAAGCTCGATTTATAGGCACTAGTAATGGTGGAAACATAGTTTTGTACGAGAAAATCGAGAAAATTATATAACTTAGCGACAACATTGCAGATGAACGGCAAACATAGGGTATGACGGGCATTATCTTATTAGAAATTCTCCGACATGGTCAATTAACGTACGAAACAAGGTCAAAACTCAAAACCTTGTCGTAATTATTTATTTTTTTATTTTTTGTTCCCACCAAAAAAAATTATTTATTTTGGTTCGGGATGGATGTGCATGTAAAGATGTAAAATATCACTTTAATTTGCATTTCATAATCCATATGTATAGGGTTGTGAATGAACTTTTTAAATTTGTTTATTTTGTAAAACATAGGCTATTAATAGTGCAAAAAACTTTTAGGTGTTAATTTAATTGATCCTGATTTTTATATTAATTGGCTTGACTTAGTTACAACATTATTTAAATTATTTTTATATTTTTTTCACAGAATATAACAAAAGAAAAGATATTAATTTAAAAAGAAGTTACTTTCATACCTATAGAATAAGATACTTATATTCTTTTATTATATAAGTATTAATTTAAAAATAAATACTTAAAATATCAAAAAATAAATAAATATAAAATGGTAACATGGAGTAACTTCCGTAGACCAAGAATCAACACCAGCGTACAAATGTTAGCAATTAGATGCATGATATATATCAGTATGATGCGTCAAACCTACAGTGGAGGAGACCTCGATCAGGCATTAGGGCTTCATTTTGATATTCCTTGAAAGTTGAAACGATTAGCCAAAACTGTATTGTATTTGTAAGATTTATGAATTGATACTCGATTTATATATAGGCAACGAGAAATTAACATAGTTGTTTACGATGAAAGCTATACAGGAAAACAAAATGGCGACAACAATGGCAATCTTTTATGGGCAAATAACATGTTTAATAATATAATGCAGACAAAGGCAATGGGGATTAAAACAAAACTAGACAAATACTTTAATGGTTTTCATGCCGCCTCTGCATTATTATTGATCATGCATGTTGGAAACTAACCCTTTACTAGATCAGCTAATTAATTTAATCCAAATATACTTTAATATCCCTTTTCCATCCTCATTGTCTTCATCACCCCAGCGCATTAATCACTGTCTAAATGTGCTCCATTTGGATATGAATTTCATAAGGTTTCAACAAGTTTTTTAATTTTTTCTCCTTTGACGATATTGAATAATGTATTTGATCTAATTCAATCGCTCTTCATCATAAAATAAAGAATAATTATTAAGGAAATAATTGTTAAATCATTATATATTGAACATTATATTTTTAAAATTAATTTCGATATATGAGTGTAACTGAGGAACGCATGCAAGACAATTAGTAGGTGATATTTGTAGGAATGCGACATGCCTAGAAAATACTCCGATTCTTCAAACATTGGGTATTCAGAATTTCAGTAAATTAGAAGCTTCCCTCCCTCGTTCATTTCCGATGGTGATCAATTATGTTTGATGATGAATTAAATTAATAAATTCCAATATTCTATTAAAGTAGATTTGAATTAAATCTAGTCTAATTTTCATTTCTATATATATTTTATTTATTACAAAGATGTCCTCTTAAATTGGGTTTTGAGATTGAGTTTCAATTTCATTCATGAATCGGTCAAAGGATACGACGGGCGATTCTATATGTATGCTGGCAAACTGACCCTCATAATTGTTTATGACAACCTTGTATACCACGACAAAGATGTAGCCAACTTCAATTTGATGTACGGGAACGTAAATTTTATTGGAATTATATATATCTACGGTTAATTAAGTTTAATTTGATCATGAAGATGAGTCTATGATCCACACGTACAAACACATGCATGCAAATGCTAAATAATATGGAATGGTTAAGTTTAATAATTTGATCATGAAAATAATCAATGATCCACACATACAAATACGATGCGAAAAACATCCAACACAAAAACAATCACAGTTATGACCTGAGCCTTTTGGACAGGCTTGCCTAAATTACCGTCTAAAAATAATGTCTACTAATTAAAGTCGGACTCATCGAATTATATATATACAAAACATACTTTTTATATCATAAACCCTACTTCCTTAAACCTAGATAAAAAAAGCGATTCTTCTTAATTACTCCAGTTTCAATCCCCAACAAATCTCTCCCCCGAATTTCAGCTTGAATCCTTAATGATCCCTCTCATGAAGAAACTCTCCAAAGAGATCTGACAGCGAGTACATCATCCTGGTTTCTTTTTACTTCATTTAGAATTAAAAAAAAAAAAAAATAGGAAAGAAAGAAAGACAGACAGACAAACACAACAAGGATGACGTACTCTTGATATAATTAACTCTATTTCAACCCGAACTTATAATGTATACTAAAATTTCCCACAGTTTAGTTGAAACAAAATATGTGGGCAAAAGTATCATTTAGTACCTATATCCATAACATCAAAATTCGAACCTTGAATCTGACACCTTATCATAGTTTGACGCCACCGTCAATGGAACAATGAAGGTCATCATTCCAGTTCCATTTGCAATTTCTCGGAACCATTAAAAGATTGTGCCACTCCCTAAAAAGATATAATTTTTTTTTTCAAATATATTTAAACTCTTTTCAATCTGTTTCCTAGTGCCTTGACACTGTGGAACACTATTTCGGCCGTTATTACTGCATTCCACCCAGTTCTTTGTCCATGCATTCTATTGAATAATGTGGTTGACCTTACTTATAAAAAAAATTGAACAAAGTTAACTTATCATGTTTTTAATCGACATAATATATATTATATTTATTTTCAGATTTTCAGATTTGATATTTAGTTATTATTTAATATGAATTCGTATTTTATTGTAGGTACAATAATTATTGAAAAAGTATAAATCTTCACAAATGAAAGATTATATTCCTGATTGACAAATCCTTCGAAAAAATAAAATTTCATGAATGAAGTATAGGATACCACGGAATAATCCACGGGATTCACTCAGAAAGTAGTTTTGAGGAAGAAAAATCCCTTCGGAAGGATTTTCCCTTTGGAATATGAATGACATTATTGAGGGAATTATGTGAGAATTTTGAAGAAAATAAATATTGAGACTTTCTCTCGAAATTCCCTCAAAAAATTTTCAGAACTTTTTTCTCGAGCACTCTTTCCAAGGGGACTGTTTACTCTTAAAATCCCTTTGATATAATGATTTCCTCATAAATTTTCCTGCGAGGATATCTCTTTAGAAATCAAGCCTCTAATTTGGTTTCCTCAGAATATGACATTTTCCAAGGGAATTCTTCAAAATTTCTTCGAAAATTCTTTTAAAATTCTCCTCTCTTTTTGTAGTGTGAGGGGAGAATTGTGAAGTTATTATATATTAAACGCCACATCATTGAACTTTCGACGTGAAACATTTAACACACATCCCTCATGCCTGACTAGTGCCGCGTAACACATGCGAGACAACTAGGTCGTGAAGTTTACATAAATGAATATTTACGGGAGGAAAACAGACCTAAAATAAAATTTAGTCTGATATCATATCGAATAGGGTTAATCTTCCTTTTCACCCCAACCTTTGGGGTGTTTTGCACTTTAATACCCAACCTTTGAAATTTTACACTTTACTACCAAACCTTTGAATTTTGTTGCACTTAAATGCCCAATTTCAGATCTGACCATTAAGAAAATGACTCATGTTTTGCACGTATTGGTTGGATTTGAAATTGGGCACTTTAAGTGCAGCAAAATTCAAAGGTTGATGGGTACTAAATTGTAAAATTTCAAAGGTTGGGTACTAAAGTGCACTCAAAGATTGGGGTGCAAAAAAAATTAATCGTATTGAATAATGTACTTGACTTAACTCACCCCCAAAAGCTAGTTGTTGAGGGGGGAATTGCAAAAGCATGATATATTGAACACCACATCTTTGAACTTTCAATGTTGCATATTTGAAATGCCTCGTCCAGGTAGAACGCCAGTGCTCGTTCCAGCGAACTATTCACCGTACCCGTCAGACAATCCTTTGATATAAATGTCATCAATTAGTGAGCATGATAAGTGTATAAATGGCACGGGGCATGACTCCATCCCATGCCCCTTGGCCCTTATATTTATTAAAAGTTCACGAGGGGCGGGGAGCTCGTCAAGTTCTCCGACCCCCAATATTTATAGACAGTCACAATTACCATAACATATCTTGATGGTGAAGAATGAATGAAGGAAATTCCTTAGTAGCAACAAGCAGACAAAGACAAAGGAGGATGAAGAAGGCGAGGAGAAAAAGATCAAAACCATTAAAGTAAGAATAAATTGATATGTGTGCCAGCAAATATGTTTAAATATATTGGGGCGAATCAGGCAACTATATCATATATTTTTATTCTTTCATCTCTTATTTTACTTTTATATATATATATATATATATATGGACTTTTTGCAGAGGGCACCCTCGTGTTATCCAAAGTAAGCCAAAAAAATCCTGAGTTAAAAAAATTCTCATTTTAACCCTTGTGTTCTTTGTTTTTTGCAAGAAAAACCCTGCAACGAGTAGGTGTGTTGCACGCGCGTTGACTGCGTTTGAAACAGGTTTTTTTTTATTTTTTGCTATAAAAAGACTATTATGCTCTTATGCCCCCACAACCCTGTGTTTTAAGAAAATAGCTAAAAAAACCCTGTGAAAAAAATTGTTAAAAAAACCTTGTGTTTCTTTTTTTTTTTTTAAAAAAAACCCCTGCGACGAGTAGGGGTGTGTGTGTGTATATGTATGTATAATATATTTATACATATAGTAACATATATAATAATTATATATAATATATATTAAATATTAGTTTATATATAATATATATTTGAGAAATAT
>JBBMKE010000003.1:11827420-11843348 GCA_037834125.1 Lippia alba
TTTCTTTTGATGATAATTTTATACAACCAACATCTGAGTTGAGGTATCTTAGCAAATTTTGCTTAAAATTTTCAGGTTGAACCCAATGCTAACAAACTCGAAGAGCATAGGCGAAAATATGAACGCTTAAGGAAAGAAAGGGAGAAGAAAAAAACTGAGCTTGAAAGGCAGAGACGGGCTAAATCGCAGGTATTTTTCCTGATTGTTTTGTTTATCGTCGGTCATTATATGCGAATATAGGTAAAGCCAATGTCTGGTTTCTCTCTTTTTTTTTTTTGATTACTTACACCATCACCCTTGAATTTATGTATAATCACACAAACTTCCCCCTTTTTGCTTCGATAATATTACAGAAACACCCCTCTTGACTAAGAAATTACAAGCAAAACTGACAAAAGTAACAGAGAATTTTGAATAATATCATCCATATCAGTTGGGAAGTTGTTTAAAATTTAGAGATCAGTTAAACTGTCAGGGAAAAGGGGATAACTGTAAGGTGGAGATGAGTTATAAGGTATGTCTGGTGTAATTTAAAGCCATGAAAGAATTGTGAATTTATACATAGTTATCTGCAACAATCTGTAATTTCGACTTTATATTACACATTCGATGATTCAACTGATATCCGTTGTCGAAACAGATGTATAACTGTACTCTTCTTTGATTTTGTTCCAGGAAGCCGAAGCCGCTTCTCTTTTAAAAGATGGTAGGTATTATCTCCACCATAACATAGGAGCTTCAAAAATCAAGGCTACACAACTAATGTTCTCTCTCTATCTCTCTCTCAGGAGAAGTAATCGGAATCCATTCTGGAAGTGAGTTAAAATCCAAGCTGGATGCCGCTTCAAAGACATCCCGTCTCGCAGTTATGTATTTCACAGCAACATGGTGCGGCCCGTGTCGTGTAATTTCCCCAGTATTCACAAATCTAGCTGGCAAGTACAAAAAAGTGGTGTTCTTGAAAATTGACATCGACGAAGCAAGAGATGCAGCTTCCGAGTGGAACATCAGCAGCGTGCCGACTTTCTTCTTCATGAAAAACGGCAGAGAGGTCGATAGAGTTGTCGGAGCCGACAAAGATTCACTCGAAAAGAAGATTTCCCAGCATTCTGGATAATCACTTTTCTTCGAACATGTTTACAAACAAGCCTAATAAAGATAGAGACCATACATACAATTTATGCATCATGATGTTCCTCTGTTTATTCCGAGTGTTAATCGAGTTGTATTACGGATAATCGTTAATAAAGTTGTGGTTTACATAGAATCATTTCATGTGAAGTCGTGTTAGCCTATTTCGATTGAAATTTTTGGGTCAAGATCAAGGGCTGAAAATGGCCTTTGCAATAAGATTAGAGGAGGAGGATCTTTATGGTCACCTTATCCTTATGAGTTATCTCGAAAAACTTAATAGATGGGATTGTGGAAACACCACCATAAAACCGTGGGTGGGGTGGGTCAAATTAAATACGGATGGTAGTGTCTATGATGAACGTAACACAACCTAACCTTGATAGGGGCCTTGGTTCAAGGCGAGAATGGGAGGTGGTTGTGAGGTTTTACAATGAAGTTAAGAGGAAACTACGGTCTGAACAATTAAAATTATGGGGTTTCGAGAGGGTTTGGAATTGGCTTGGAACATAGGTTCTAAGAAACTAAAGTTAAGTGCGCTCGTATGGAGTTGTTAAGTTGGTGAAATTTTACTATTGATGCACTGTTTATTGAGGTAGTGTAAAATGGTGCGAATTTTTTGTATAGTGCAACTTTAGAGTAAAATGCGTACTAGGAAAACGTCTTTACGAAGACGGTTTTCGAGTAAATGTCTTTAAAGACGTGTTTAAGTTGGTGAAATTTTACGATTGATGCTCTGTTTATTGAGATAGTGTAAAATGGTGCGAATTTTTCGTGTAGTGCAACTTTGGAGTAAAATGCGTACTAGGAAAACGCCTTTACGAAGACGGTTTTCGAGTAAACGTCTTTAAAGACGTGTTTGGAAAACCGTATTTTACTCAAAAATCACAAAAAGTATTGAAAGACTAAAACTCATTGAACAAAGTATTTAAAAACAAGGAATGCGTGTTTCAATATAATAATAATCTTTTTTCAATATAATAATAATTCTTCTAATATGTTGTTACTATTTATAATTGCATTCTTATATGATCTTATATTATCAAAATTAAGAGAAAAAAGTTTATTAATAGATTATTCAATAATTATTAACTTTTTTTTTTCTTTTTAGTAGCTTTTACATATTCTTATTATTTTTTTTCTTTTAGGAATAAGATAATATTAAATTTATTTATTATAATTTAGAAATTATTTATTTGTCATGTGATAAGGGAGAAATCGGGACCCCCACATGGCCCACTCAGGGCAAGCCATGTGGCCCACGCAGGACAGGACACGCGGCAGCTGACGTGGACGAAAGGGCGACCCTATATTTCGATCCTCAGCCTGAGTTTGTCATCGACCCACCCCTTGGGGAAATCTGCCAAACCTTGTCTCTCACGCGGTTAGCGGTCGCGACTCAGACCCAGCGCTCGACCGAGCTGGACGGTCGAAAGCGACTCGCGACATTCCGTACGGGTGCATTAAATGCGGATCCTCTCCAGCACCACGCGCATTAAATGCGGCCTCCCAAGGACACTGTTACGGCGCGGCTGCAGAGAAGGTACAATGCTTTCCGCCAGAAAAGCACTGTTCCGGTCACCATCTCAGCCCACCTTTAGCAGACCAAGATCCGCACTTACTGGGAGGTGTCCTCGCACGCAGCAACCGCCTATATAAGTCATATCCACCTAGAGATGGAGGTAAGCTTTCCACACTACGCTTTTTCTGCGCAAACCGAACTTCACTCTCTTGCATTCCCGACCCAGAACTAGTCCCAGACTTGAGCGTCGGAGTGCCAAAAAGGGTCCAACCCCCACATTCCCCCTTTTGGCCTTTGAGTTCACGTTTGTTCTTTCCCTTTCAGCTAAGGAGAACTTCAGAGCACTTACACGTTATAAATTCTTGGGTGATTTGGAGTCCTAATCCGCCGTCCACCACATAGCCGGATTTTGACACGATCATCATGGACTCTTGGTCTCTAATTTTCTTTTTATGTGTATAAATTTTATTTATTTTATTTGAGAACTGCCACGTTTTCCTAACTTTTTTTTTATCTCTGATCAATCAACTTTTTTTCTTTTCTTTTTTATATAATTTTTATCTCTTTCTGCTTATGTTTTTAATTTTAGTTATTAATATGACAATATCTCATCCTATTTATTTATAATTATTATATTAAAAATAATTATAGAATATATATTAATTAAAAAAATTATTTTAATATATTTAAATACTAATAATTTTTTATTTGCATGACTAGTAATATTTTATTTTTTAGCACACACATTATCTACATGAGAGAGTAAAGTAAAAAATATTTTGGTCTCTAGGACTCTCCATTTCTTTTTTTTTTTTCTATTATTATTATTTATTCAATTAATCATTCAACGTGTTATTTTTTATTTATTTCTTTAACACTGATCTCTCACCTCACTCAAAATTTTCTATTATATTTTTTTCCCAGAAGCTGGTTATTTTTTAAACGTCTTCTTATGGCGACTTTTTTCAGAAAAACGTCCCCCCCTCCCCTAGGCTCTAACCACATAAGATGTTTTTCAGAAAAAAAATATATTCATAGTTATTGAATAATTTATTAGTAATTTTTTTTTTCTTTTGATTTTGATAAACTCAAGATTAGATAAGAATATTGAACCACGTATTCCGTTTTTAGATAGAAGGATTATTATTATATTGCACCACGTCCGTTTTTAGATACTTTGTTCATCGATTTCAACACTTTTTGTGATTTTTGGATTCTGTGCGTAGAGAACTTGTGTTTTAAGTAAAGGTCTTATGGTTTTCTAGAAAAAACATCTAGAAAACGTCATGTGTTTTTTCTAAACAGACGTTTACTCAAAATCTGTGTTTAAAAATATTTTTCTGGTAAGCGTTTTACCCTGTTACACAAAAAATTAGCACCATTTTTACACTATCCCAATAAACGGTGCACCAATATTAAAATTTCACCTGTTAAGTTAATTAAGGATGGTGAGACGATCGATCATCCACATAGACATATAATTAATTGAAGACTGCCGGAGACTCATCCAAAAACCTTGAGAGTGCACCTTGAGGCATATAAGAAGAACGAAGAAGGGATCAACAACTGAAAGAACTCACGTGGAAGAGTAAAGTGACCAATAATAGTATTTGACCGAAGTAATGAAAAAAAACGATTTTAATTAAAACTTAAAAAGTTTTCTGCCAGGCGGCATTTTTCAAAATTTCGTTAGGAAAAGCAGAACTAACTCTCCCTCGCTCTCTCTCTCTCGCGAAAAAACCCTCGATCAATCACTTCTTCTACTCTCGAACATATCTCTTTATCGGAAAACCTGTGTAAAGCTTTCTTAATCTACAAAATCGGTAAGCTTCTCTCGAACATATCTTGAGTTTCTGCTTCTTTATGAGATTACGCTGATATGGGTCGCTGGTTGAATGCGATTTCTGGGCTCAAAATGCATGAAGATTTTGCCATTGATGATTTAATTTCTTTTGATTCAGAGTAATATCTTGAGTTTCTGCTTCTTTATGAGATTACGCTGATATGGGTCGCTGATTGAATGTGATTTCTGGGCTCAAAATGCATGAAGATTCTATGAAATTTTGATGTTGTTTGCCTTAATTCTTTTGATGCAGAGTAAATTCAAAGCGTTTTGAGTTTCAAGAAGGCGAAAATGTTACAGCAGGTTGATGATACGAGGGAAGAGGAAATTGTTGAGTCTGAACTTGAATTGGATGATTCGGATGTTGTAGTAGACCCTGATCATTTTGACCTTTCTGTGGAGGTATATAGGAATATACTAAATTGGAATAAATCGAGAAAATCAAGAAGCTGCTTATGTATCAAAATCGACTTTTCTAATTACATCGCCTTTTCGTTGTTGCAGATGGGCGACCCTTCTGCCGAAGTGACTGAAGATAGTAAAAAAGCTGCTAATGTATTGAAATCAAGAGCCATGGCTGCAGTCCGTGAAGGTAACACATTAAGCTACGTTCTTTCTTGGGAATCACAAAAATCACATATTCACCCCTTCACACAGAGAAGCTTGATGAAGCCAAAAATCATCTAACGGAGGCAATTAAACTGAATCCAAAATCTGCGATAATGTATGCAAGCAGAGGTAAATTTTTCATAACACATTAAACGCCGTATAAATGAACCATCAATTGTATTATCCACGTGCGTTTATTTCTGTGTATACGTTTTGTTCTGTTTTTCAGCTACGGTCTTCGTTAAATTGAAGAAACCACATCCTGCCATCCAGGATGCTGATGCTTCTTTACTGGTAAATCTACTTTGCTCCTTATACATAGATTTTATCAACTTCTGTAAGAAAATTCAGAATATAATTTTTAAAATGTTATATGTAAAATGGTATGTTAGATGAATCCCAATTTGGCTAGAGGATACAAAGCACGCGGCATGGCAAGGGTACTTTTGGGATTATGGAATGATGCAGCTAAAGATTTGGATATAGCATCGGAGTTGGATTTTGATGAGGAGACGAGCATGGTGCTCGAAAAGGTAATCTTCAATTAATAGTCAGATTTCATTGCTTATCCCGTTTGGTTATTTAACTTCACGATAAAATGTTGCTTAAAATTTTAAGGTTGAATCGAATTGTAAGAAGATTGAAGAGCATAGGATAAAATACCAACGCATTCGCAAAGGAAAGGAGCTGGAGAAAATTGACCCCAAAAAGCAGAGGCTGGCTGAAGAGGTACTTTTGCTGAGATGCGTTTACTGATCAACATATCCACCTAATTTCACCAAGTTACAGACTAAGTATTATTATTATTCAAAATATTTTCGCAGGAAGCTGAGTTTGATAGTACGTTAAAGCTCGGTATGCTTATCTTTATTGCAGTTTTTGACTTAATCCAGTCTCATAATTCTCTTTTATCCAAGAATTTATGTATTTTAATCAATAACTACAGGAATAATCAAGATCAACTCTGCTGATGAACTGGAAAAAATGTTGGAAGCTGCTGTAAAATTCTCTCGTGTAGCAATTGTTTACTTCACATCAACAGGGTCTCGTGATGCTTCTCACTTATATAACACTTTGGCTCTACTAAACCCGAAAGCCATGTTCCTTAGAGTCGATGTTGCTAAGGTTCAGCAAAAAGTTACGGAGTGGAAAGTCAGCAGCACTCCAAGTTTCTACTTGTTCAAAAATGGTGCAGTTGTAGATAAAGAAGAAGCTGATTTTGTTGACATGAAGTCACTTGAAAACAAAATTACTCAGCTTCTTTGATAGGATATTTTAGCAATAGCTGTTCATGTATTTCTGTAGGAAATAACTAGAGTTGCAGTATATTGTTGTCATTGGTGTTTTTGTTGGGAAGTAACATTACAGCAGCCACCCCTTGAGGTTTGGCATAACTACAGATAATTCCCTTCAGATTTGAAAAATTACATCAAACATTTTAACACATATACATGTGATCAACTCAAATTTTTGGTTTGATCCATGTTATTGAAGTCGTTTGCTATTATTCTTTGGCCTCTTATTCCTTTCTCTTTCTTCTATAGATAAGAAAATTTTTTTTTTTTTTGGTTTGTCGGTTCTTGATGATTGGGTTTGTAGAAAATTGTTTTTATATATTGAGATAAATCTATTTTTCTACTGGTAGTTTAAATCCCACTTAGGGGTGTTTGTTTAAAAAAAAAGAATCTTTTTTTTTAAACTCACTTAGTCCAAAGTCATATGGGTCACTTTATATATATTAGCAACTTCCCACATTTGATTAATATGCAAATAATAATATTAGTATTTAAATATATTAAAATAATTTTTTATTAATATACATTTTATAATTATTTTAATATAATAAGTTAATTATGATAAATAAATAGCACAAGATAGTATCTTATTAATAATTAAAATTAAAAATTAAAAACATAAGTGAAAAGAGATAAATTTCATATAAAAAAATAAAAGAGTTGAAGTGATGAGAGAGAAAAAGAAGTTAGAAAGAAATAAGAATTATGAAATAAAATAAATAGATAAATAAAGAGATCAAGAGTTCATGACGCCACTCCACTCTAACTCTTAATAATATAGAATAGTATGTATATAATTCACAATATTCCAGGCTATATATTATAGATATAATTGATAATCTTCAAAGTCATCCGCATAAATATATAGGTAGATAGTCTCAAAAAATTTTAAATACTTAATAGATTTTACATTCAATATTTTTGTCTTTTGATAAAAAAAAATCTACTCAATTAAATCATTTATTTCTCAAATTTTGTTACTTTCGTAAATATTTAAATTCAAAATAAACGTATTAAAATGAACTTTATTGGGATTTTCTCTAACAAATCACTTTCATAAAAAATAATAATAATATAAAAATTGTAGATATTATATTCATAAACTTAAATTCAAATAACCACCAAGTGGTGTTGCTTAGCGGTCCGGCGCTATGCTAACTTAACCATAGGTCTCGAGTTTGAGTCCCTGGAATGCAGCTACCATTAGTAGGGAGAGCTTTACACCCTAAGTGGTCCGTCCCGGCTCGACCCATGGAAATGGGTTATAGAACCAAAAAAAATAAACTTAAATTCAAATCACTTAATTTGTCCGAATATATCTCTATGCTTTTAGATAAATTTGTTTGTGAAATTCTTTCAAAATTTGTAACATATTTATTTTTGAGAAAATTGCATTTTTAGTCCCATAGGAAATAAGTCAATTTTTTTTGGTCCCGTAGTTTTTAAATAGTCCCACACTTTTAGTTTTTTGACAAATATAGTCCCAAAGTGTAAATTTTTCAGTATTAGTCCCAAAAAATTTTAAAAAATATATTTATAATATATTTTTTAATTAAAAAATGAATATCAAATATAAGGAAAAATTTATTAGAATACCAACTACATGATATTTTTCCTTAATAAATAATAAATTATTACATTTTAAAGTATTACTTCAAAATTATAAAATAAAAAATAAAAATATTATACATAATAACATAATTAATAAAATAATCTTCAATAAAAATAAAAGAAATTTGTAGCCATTTATTTTTGAAAAATATATTGCTACTAATTTATCAAAAATATATAGTAGCCATTTATCAAAAATAAATGGCTACTAATTGCTTTTTAATTTTTTTAATTAATATTATATTGTTGAATAAAAAAATATATATATTTTTAGTTATTTTTAATTTTAACTATAAGGTATTCTTTTAAATTTTTTCTAATATTTAATATGTATTTTTTAATTAAGGAAAAATATTATAAATATATATTTTTAAATTTATTGGGACTAATATTGAAAAATTGTCACTTTGGGACTATATTCGTCGAAAACTAAAAGTGTGGGACTATTTAAAAACTATGGGACCAAAAAAAAATTGACAAATTTTCAATGGGACCAAAATGCAATTTTCTCTTTATTTTTCTTTATATATGTGGGAAATGGGAATGTATTGTACAACTCCAGAGTTTTCTCTTTTAAGGAATGTACTTTTGATATCTTTTCAGATGTACATTCATATTTTATTATTTTATATAATTTACAATAATTTTACTTTTCTATTTAATAATTTTCTCTCTAATTTTCATTAGTATTTCTTTTATAAATTAATACTTCCAAATGCTATCCAAATATTTTATATAAAAATCAATTAATATATTTAATTGATTTTTTAGGCTATCTTTTCATAAAAAGGCACGGTTTGTAACTAGTTTATAAGATAAATAAATTAACAGAGTAAATTCCTAGGGTTTTGAGTTTGGAGAAGGTGAGAATGTCTCCGGATGATGCGTTGGAAGACGAAATTTTTGAGTCTGAAGTTGAATTGGATGATTCTGATGTTGTGGAGCCTGATTATCATGACCTTTCTATGGAGGTAGGAACATATTAAATTAGAATCGATAGAATACGGTTACTTCTAAAAATATCATCTAGCCATGTCGTATCGAATCCCATATCCGATGCCTTTTCGTTGTTGGAGATGGGCAACCCTTCTGCCGAAGTGACTGAAGATAGTAAAAAAGCTGCTAATGTATTGAAAGCAAGAGCCATAGATGCAGCCCTTGAAGGTTAGTTAAACACATTAAGCTACATTCTTTCTTGGGAATCAAAAAATTACATATTCACCCCTTCCTTCGCACAGGGAAGCTTGATGAAGCCATAAATCATCTCACGAAGGCAATTATACTGAATCCAAAATCTGCGTTAATGTATGCAAGCAGAGGTAAAATTTTCAAACGAATCATCATCAGTTACATTATCAACATGGCGTCATTTCTGCATATATATTGATGTTGTTTAATTTTTCAGCTAGCGTCTTTGTTGAACTGAAGAAACCAAACGCTGCAATTCTGGATGCTGATGCTGCTTTACTGGAATATCTAGTTTGTTAATTATACATGGAATTATTTTATCTACGAAATCAAAATTTAACTTAAAAATGGTACATTAGATGGATCCCGATTTAGTTTTAGGGTATAAAGCACGGGGCATGGCAAAGACACTTCTCGGGTTATGGAATGATGCAGCTGAAGATTTGCTTATTGCAGAGGAGTTGGATTTTGATGTGGAGACGAGCACTGTGCTCGAAAAGGTAATGTTTAATTAATAGTCAGATTTTGTTGCTTGTTCTGTCAGGTTATTTAACTTTGCGATAAAATGCTGCTTAAAATTTTAAGGTTATATCAAATTGTGCGAAGATTGAAGAGCATAGAGTAAAATACGAACGCCTTCGCAAAGAAAAGGAGCTGAAGAAGATCAATCTTGAAAAACTGAGGCTAGCAGAGGTATTCTTTCCGAGTATTTAGCATTGAATGATGAATATGTTCACCTAATTTCGCTGAGTTACACAACCAAGTATTATTATTTAAAATATTTTTGCAGGAAGCTGAGTTTGATAGAACATTAAGGGCCGGTATGTTTATGTTGATTGCAGTTTTCGACTTAATCCAGTCTCGTAATTCTCTTTTATCCAAGAATTTATGTATTTTAATCAATGTTACAGGAGTAATCAGGATCAAGTCTGCTATTGAACTGGAAACCATGTTGAATGCTGCTGTAAAATTCTCTTGTCTAGCAATTGTTTACTTCACAACAAAATGGGATGACGCGGGTCGTCTTATTGGTCCATTATATGCGGGTTTGGCTCTAAAGTATCCGACAGCCAAGTTCTTTGAAGTCGATATTGATGAGGTGCAGGAAGTGGCAGTGCAGTGGGATGTCCGCAGCATTCCAAGTTTCTACTTGTCCAAAAATGGTGGAATTGTTGATACAGAAGTTGGTCTCGACATGAAGTCACTTGAAAAGAGAATTACTCAGCTTCTTTGATAGGATGTTTTAGCAATATTTGTTCATGTGTTTCTTTAGGAAATAATTAATAACTAGAGTTGCAGTCTATTGTTGTCATTGGTGTTTTTCTTGGGAAATAATTACAGCAACCACCCTTGAGGTTTGGCAAAACTACAGATAGTCCCCTTCTAATTTGGAAAAATTACGTTAAACACCCATGCGTAATGTAGGAAGGCAATTTTCATTTCTGATACAAGAATCTCTCTGCTTTAACTTATAGAAGTTACAGTAAAACAAAATAAAATAGAATGAAATTAAAGTACAAGCTGAGTATTCTCCCTCGTCATTTCCTCTCATTTTTGGAATAAAACCTGAGAACCACGTAGAAAAAAAGGCGATAGAGGACGCCCCACGCTAGTAAAATGCCGATATCGACCCAGATACTCTCGATTTTATGAATATCCATTGTGAACAAAATGTCTTCACCTATCAGCATGCATTTTGGATCTTGAACTACACTAGGTGTTGTGTTATGGAGGTTGCTGATCCTTATATCTCCCAGAGGGCCCGGGGAAAGTTCCGCCGGGTCACCCTTATAACAATGTGTCCCTTTAAATTCGTTTATCAGCAACGCCTCGAAAGGGTATTTGATTGCAGAAATATAATGCAGCCATTTCCAGTATTTAGGAATCTGTGAAAACTTCAAGAAGAAGCCGCACATCAAGAAGAAGAGGGCGGTTGTGGCTATCACGACCGCATATCCGGTGATGTAACTCGGAACCATTGCACTCACCAACATGACATAAGCATTCGTTGTTATGAGGGAAGCGTAGAGTATCAGCCAGAAGTATACTACGCTGCTGTTCAGATGGAGTATGTACTTTGTGATGACGGCGAACGTGAACCCTTGGATGGCGAAGAATGGGAGGTAGACAATGAGGGAGGAGATCACGTAGGAGGAAGCTCGGTAAGCGTTGTGGGAGGTCTCGCGGATGAAAATGAACCGTTCCTGGATGAAGGTGGGAACTGCGTCGTTGGAGGAGAAGAAGACGAGGCAGACGGCGAAGATGTAGAAGTTGAGGAGGTGGTTGATGTTTTTGAAATCACGGTCGTCTAGTTTCTTGAAGAGGGAGGAGAGGACCAGGGCCATTACGGCGAGGACTACCTCACGTGATAAGAACAGCTCGGGCGTCCTTATGACGTTCAGGCCCGTCCTCCACGAGAGCACCACCACCTCACGGAGCCACGGGTTGGCAAACTTCTGCCTGTGCTCCGGCTCATCTAGCACTTCTTCTTCCACCACATCAAATTCTTGATATGAAGATTCTCGCGAATGATGATCGAGGGCCGGGCTAAATACCACAGGTGTTCTTACCCGTTGTGGGACATGATTACCATGGCTTCTAGAAGTCGACAGGGGCGTTTGTCCGGGGGTCCGTGCCGGGGTCCACGTGGGGGGCCGGTTGGGGGTCCCCTTGACGCCCTGGTAAAGCCAGACGGAGAAGTCTTTGTAGAAATGGGATGCCAGTCGGGGATTGTAGGCCCCGCTGTGCATGCTCATGGGCGTCTGGGGGATCTTCCGGCTCTTTCGTTCCAAGGAAGCATCGAAATCTTCATCATCATCATCATCATCAAATTGACCCGAGCTCGATCTTGGGGTCATGTTACCGTTTGAGAACTGGCTGGTGCTCCTGAGGCTGATGTGGCGAGACCACGGGCTCTTTATCTGAGGGGTGCGTGGAGTTTTGAGACCTCTCGGGGTTCGGGGAACAGGGGTCCGTGCAACTTGATCCGGTTTGAGGCCATCACGTTGGTAAAGGACGAGGGGGTCGAGCCCTATCGTTGATTCGTCGTACTCCTTGATCACGTCGAGGAGATACTCTAAGCTATTTTCTCCATCTGGAACGGGCCTTTGAAATCCAGCTAGATATGCTGGGAGTGCAGTTGGACTACCCATGTATATCAGCCTACCCCTGCATTCAAATGAAAGATCTTTTCTTATGGGTCTAATTGTAATATTTGAAAGAAAGAACATAACTTCAGGGGGTCTGGCTGTAATTTGTAGAAGAACTATTCAGATCACTCGAATGCTCAAGCCAGAATATGTTATACCTTGCGAGGACCGTAATCCGGTCTAAAAGCATTTGAATTCTGAAGGAAGGTTGATGGATAGTCATGAGGACTATGCTTCCACCTCGCGCGATGTCCTTCACCTTCTCAACGACGCTGTAAGCGCTCGTCGAATCGAGGCCTGAGGTCGGCTCATCAAGAAACAAGAGCGATGGTTTGTGGATTATGTCGACCCCAATGGAGACTCTTCGCCTTTCTCCACCCGAAACTCCTCTGGTGCCTTCATTACCAATATACGTGTGCGTTGCACTCTACAATTAAACATTAAAATCACGTCAAACAGAAGCTTAAGGAGGGTTGCGATGATTATGAAGACATATCTGATCACTCATATAGCATGCTTACTGTCAAACTGAGCTGATCCAGAAGTTCAATGACTCGTTTCTTCTTCTCCGCGGTGGAGATGGACGGCGGAAGCCTCACCTCTGCTGCAAACATGAACGTCTCGAAAACAGTCAACATGGGGAATAGTTGATCATCTTGCATCACATAAGAGGAGATCATCTTCATATAGCTTGTTGTTACCTGAAAAGAAAAAGAACCTTTATTACACAATCAAGAATGTCTTTTTAATTAGCACCGAAGTCTAGTCTAATTACACGAGACGACTGCCCCCCCTTTATGCTTCGTCCCCTATACGCAAAAGCTTCAAAATGATAACTATTCGGTTTTATGGCCTTCTATAGTAAAACACGAAAAACTTACCGGTTTCCCGTCAATCCTAACAGATCCTTCGAGACTCCCACGAGCAATCCGGCCGGCCAAAGCATCGAGAAAAGTCGACTTTCCGGCACCACTGGGCCCCATTATGGCCATGATCTCACCCCTCATAGCCTGCCCTGATATGTCATTGAGAAGATAAGTTTCCTTAGTTATCCAAACACCATCCTTCTTAGTCTTCTTCAGAACACTGTAAGACAAGTTCTTGAATTCCAGGCCGTGCCCCGGAATCAGCTTCCTCGTCGGCTGCCTCGCCACCGTCTTATTCCCCTTCCCGGTCTTGTCCAAGTCCAGCAGCGTCTCGAGGTTCTTGTTCGTGTCTGTTCGCGTATACCTCGCCATTTTCAATCTTGAGATGAAATCTCAGGTTCTTGAAACCAACTTTTCCAGTTAGAGAATAGGCATTTGCAGAATGTTTAAATGAAAGAAATACAAAGCTGTCAGCTTGTGCTGCATTGGGGGTTCCGAAGGTCTGCATTGATGTTGCAGGAAATACTTTACTTGAATTGTTTGTTAGTGATATTTAAGACAACTTTTCCTTGTCATTTTTGAATTGTGTTCAAGACAACATTGGTTGATGATACTTCCGGAGTCTGATTATTGTTGAGTTAAATGGACTCTTTGCATCACTCCTTTCTTGTGAAATGTCAGTTTTGCCCCTGAGCTTCTCCCTTCCACACAATCTGCTGACTTCCCAAGAGAAACAAGAGAAACATAAGAAAGAACACAGATAATTTTCATACGAAACTAAAAAACAAAAAAGGAAAATCATGATTGGTTGTTTTTTGGGGTTGTGAAGCTCAGATGAGGATAACTTTGGGACACAAACTAATGTACAAAACAAAGGGCCGTTACAGAAAAAACATGAAAAAAAAATAAAAAATAAAAACAAGAAACTGCAATGGCAGCAGCAAACGCCATCTCCCCTCTTCCACTCACAGCTTCATCTTCCTCATCGAAAAATCTCATCTTTGCCAGAAAGACTCTACCTTTATCATCACAGTCATGTTTTAAGGTACTGGGAAGGTCGAAATTAGCAACAGGCATAACAATCAAGACAAGAAATTTGAGTAGTGGGAAGAGATTCGGTGCGGTGAAATGCATGGCTTCTGGTGCTCCAGCAGTTCTTCCGAAGGCCCTTTTGTTTGATTGTGATGGTGTGTTGGTCGACACTGAGAAAGATGGGCATCGCATTTCTTTCAATGACACTTTTGCTGAAGTACTGTAATCTTTGATTTTTTGGTTCTTTAATTTGTTTGCTATTCTTGTCATGTCTTAGCTGCTATGATTGGTTGAAGATTTGTTTGATTTATCTAATTGAGATGTGACAAAATTGATGCATTTTGTATGGGGATGTATTTTTTTGGAGAAAATGGGAATGTGGTTAATGGTGAATTGAGTTGAGGTTTGTATTGATGTTGTGTTCTTTGGATTCTTTAACTGAATAATGTCGAAAGTTTTGATCTTTGGGATTGAGTTAACATGTTGAGTTGTTTGGATGTGCAGAAAGAGCTGGGGGTTACTTGGGATGTTGAATTGTACGGTGAATTGCTGAAAATTGGGGGTGGAAAAGAAAGGTAGATCAACTTTTTCATGACAGTATGCATAGTTCTTCGAGTTTGTCGTATGATTCTACTGATGTCTGAGCACATAATGTTGATTAACTGTATTATGAAATTCTGTCATAAGCTTGTTTCTGGTTTGTTTCAAGGATGACAGCTTACTTTAACAAGGTGGGGTGGCCTGAAAAAGCACCAAAGGGTGAAGAGGAACGAAAGACGTTTATTGCATCACTTCACAAGCGGAAAACGGAACTGTTTATGGCGCTTATCGAGAAGAAGTTGCTGCCTCTTCGTCCTGGTGTTGCTAAGTAAGATGATGTTTTTGGCTTATAGGCTATGTGTAGCCAAGCTTGTCATCTTCTTTTAGTGAGAGTTGTGCAATCCGGGAGGGGGTTGGGTTGTAATACTGAAAGAAAGAGGGTCATAACCTGTAATATGCTGTATTTTGTGGGGTGTACATGTAATTAACCTTATTTTTTGGGGGGTGGGGTTTTCTTCAAATGTTTATATGCTGTTTGGAGAAATGCAATACATTCTTGACCCAATTTTTTAATATGGGCAAGTATACTACAATACTTTGAAGTTTGGTTTAATCACACAACTTCCCCCGAGGTTTGAGATATTACAAGAACTTCCCCTATCAAAGAATTCGCATTACATCTCTATCGATGAATTATGAGGGTATCTTCTCTAAATTATTTAATGGACTCACTATTTTTCCCTTTCAAACTTACTCATCACTATTTGACTTCAAATTTGACAGGCTAGTGGATCAGGCTCTGGGAAATGGAGTAAAAGTAGCCGTATGCAGTACCTCAAATGAGAAGGCGGTATGCACTATCAGGTTCTTAAGTTTTCTGTTGTAACTAGACAACCGTTACAGCACCAGATAGTCAAAGTTTGCTTTGAATCAAGCTTGTAGGACGAACAATCTAATCCGTGAAACGAAAAACTAACAAATAATAAAGTGAAGAAGTTTTCCTTGAAAAAAGAAAGAATTTTGTTGCACTCATAAAGCCATTTTGGTGATTTTCAGGTTTCAGCAGTAGTTTCATTCTTGTTAGGTCCTGAGAGAGCAGAAAAGATCCAAATATATGCCGGAGATGTGGTTCCTCGTAAGAA
>JBBMKE010000003.1:11850697-11870157 GCA_037834125.1 Lippia alba
GTGCCAGCGGATAATGGTGCAAGCGCCCCCAACTGCTTTGGTTGCTTAATTAAAAACATCATCTATTTATGTAAAAATATTCCATTTATAAAATCCCACATTACAATAAGTTGTATTATGCATTGGCTAATCATGCAATTAGGAAAAAATATTCTTTTTTTAATGAAATTTTGGACAATTTTTTCGATTTTTTTAACAAATTTTCAATTAAGGCAACTCATTCTTATGTAACGGCGATGCCAACATTTCATATGTCGTTTCAACTTTATCGACTATTCTCAAAAGTACACTTAAATAATGTATTTATGAAAAGATAAATAGAGAATTTCAAAACTTATTATCTTAGGAAACCAAAATAAGATACCTACTAATCTTATGTCTTGCAAAGCAACAGTACAGTTACATTCTTTTAATTTTTATTAATAATTTTCTTTTTTGCGTACAAATTTCCCTTGTGTCTCAATTATTCGGACTCTTTTAGTAACTGGGTTACATTATGATGGTGTCTCACCATCCTGCCTTGCGGCCGGCGCAGTGGACATCACGAAACAGGGAGCTTGGATGTTCGTTAGAGCCGCAAATAAATAATGCTTACGCAACACGATAAGAGCACAAAGGGAAGATAATGAAAAATAAAAGGGATTAAGATGAATCTAGGTTAGAAAATGAAACAAGGGACAATAAAAAGAGTTGAACCTTAACATGATTCCATTCTATATAAATGAGACCTGTGTGGAAAGAAATGAGGGAGAAGGATAAACAAGAGGAAAAGAGAAAAGAGAAGAGAGTCACTTCAGAGGGTACATATCACAATCAGTCAATTAATTTTTGGGATGCAAACTATAGAAAATATCTCACCAAATTAAGATTGTTTATTGTGATTTTGGGACCAAAAAGTTAATGAATATTCAAATGTTAAAAAATATTTCCATCATATAGATATTAATTTTTTCTAGGGAGCTAGTTGTAATATTCTTATATGTGTATTTCACTATGCAAAATTTTTGTCCAGACCGATCCTTTAGAAACTAACTGGTTATATAAATAAGTATATTATACTCATTATTTGATTAACTACTAAAATTTATTTCAATCTACACAATAAATACGAAATATTTCCCCCCTCATTTTATTAATTTTGAGATAAAATTAAATTACAAATTTTGCGTGATGATGCAAGTATGCATGCCTCAATTTTCATGGATGTAAGCCTTCACGGGGCTGCATTACATATATATAAGTCCACCAGTCTACATACATTTAACTATATTTATTTATTATCTTAAAAAAACTATATTTATTTATTAACGACCTTTACTCGTGCCCAGGGACGTAGCCAGGAATTACGGAGAGGGGGGGCGAAACTAAAATTTTTGAAATAAAAGGACTAAAATTTAAAATTAAGGGGGTGAAAATTCAAAATTAAGGGATCAAAACTAAAATTTTTCTAAAATATATTGGGGATAAACGAGATTTTTCAAATTTTAGGGGGAGGCGAGGGCCAACCCCGCCCCCATGTGGCTCCGTCCCTGCTGGTGCCCAAATGTAACACAGATTTAATTAAACATGAATGGTGGCGCTAATGTGGGATGATAACAGTCTTGTACAGTTAAGATTGTTGTTTTCTATGATTTGGGGAATGAATCACATGAACAATTAACATCTCACGTGTGCCTACTTATTTCAAAGAGCTACCCTATAATTAAATAATTATTTCGTATATACGATGGGGGATTATTTAAATGTATTATTTATTAATTAATTCGGCTTTTCAAGAAAGAATAAAAATAAAAATAATATTATTATTAATTATTGGTTCTTGATGTTTCTAAATTTGAGTGTAGCATCTAGCTAGGTCTCACATGGGATCTATCTCAATAAATTGGACAGACTGTGGAAGTGAGGAACCAACATAATCCACGTTATAATTATTGTCATTGTTTCAAATTTTAATAATACGTACTAAGAGGTTCTTCGGAGCCGTTTGACTGAGTTAGTATAATTGTATGATATTATGATGTGATATGAAATAAATTGAAAAATTAGAATAATCGAAATTATGAATGAGTATGATATATAAATAATAAAAATATGTGCGACGACTCTACGAAAAATTTGTCAAAAACCAATTGGGCAAAGTTTCATTGGTGGATTGTCAGAAAATTAAGTTGAATATCAACAGAAAATACTGATAAATTAAACGGATTAATTGAAATGTATACGTGAGTTATTGGTGTTTTATCAGAATGTTGTCTATGATTTGGACACTAATGATACCGAGACAAAGCTGTGGGTGGGTAAATCGTTGATATTATAATATAAATATTATAGAGAAAAGAAACACAAAATTGGCAAATTATCAAAGCAAAGTGTGGTACGAGATAGTGAAATTCTTTAGGTTTGTGTAATGGGATCGGACTCGGACCATCGACATGATGTTGGAACGAAAAAAGATTGATTAACTTCAAAGTCTATAATAATATATATTGATGACTTTCTTCTTGTTAGGTTTTCATTGATAAATTAATATAATCATTTTGTTGTGTTTCCATTGGTATGCCTAACCCACGGGCCACGAGAATGATAGATGATTTGAAATCAACCAAACAAAAGACTGAAAATAATCCATAAACATTCCCACCGAGCATGTCCATAAAACTTTGTAAAAATATCAAACTCTTTGAACTTCTTTGAATTCAAATAAAAGTTAATAGAATTAAGGATTAAATACATTCATAATACTACTCAGTTCTTTAAGATTAGTGTTTGGTATATAAGATTACCGCTCTCGAGCTGAGCCACTTAATCACCAGCCCGCACATGAAGCCCTTTACTATCCCTTCATTTTGCCTCGGATTTTACTTTTGTTGGAACTATTACTAATGCAATCAACTTCATTCCTTCCCCTAATATATTTGTGCATACATTATCGAGGTTAGTCATGTTCGTTTGGGGCCGGGGACAAGACGCTTCCGGCAATAGAGTGAGCTAGGTATATGGTTTTGTTCGATGTTTTGGAGTATCATTTCCTCCCTCGATTTTTCATGGCTTGATCTTTCGGTTCGCTATTTTATTCTTGTGGTCTAACGCAACCACTTTCATCAAGAAGTATATATGTTGCAGTACCCATTATGTTTTTAATATGTAATGCTTGATTATCGCTTCTTTTTTATATGAATTTGATTTTCTCCTGTTCTTGGTAGATTTCCTCCATGCATCCCTGACAAATGTATTCTAGAAAACACTGTAATATTGAGTTGATTGTATGGAGTTTCTTGTGAATGATGGTTGTGGGCCTTTGTCGGACTGTATTGGCACAAAAATTGGAAATGCAACAAATTTCGGAAATTACAGAGGGCTCCCCTAGGCTTGGATCGATATTAGAAATACACCCTTTAGTTGGGAGTTGAATGTTGATCTCGTTTCTGTATTGTGATGTCTTTTTATTGTGCCCGATTGTAATATGTGGATTAACGTTGAGTTGAAATTTTGTTGTACCAGGATCTCCCCCAGCACGAGCCACCCCGCCACGTATACATAGGGGTGTGCTATGTGCCGAACAAGCCAAGCTGAAGCTGACTCAAGCTAACTTGACTCGAACTCTGACGATGTCAAGTTCAAGCCAAACTTAATTGAGCTCGAGTTGTGTGTCAAGTCAAGTCAAGTCAAGCCTATTTTCTTTAGGCTCGAGGCTTGTAAGTCGGCTCGCAAGCTATATATATATATATATATTAATATGCCGTAAATTAATCTATATTTATACATTCTACTAATATTAAATATATGATATATTATATATTTTTATTTATTTATTTTGACTATCAATATAATTTAATAATATTGCAATTCAATAATTACAACAACATATCATTATATACAATACTACTAATATATTACTATGATAATATATAATATTTATCCAAATAAATAATTTATTAAGAAACATATTCAATCTACTATAATAAATAATGAATTATATAAGTATATATTTTAATCATCTTTCGGACAAAAAAAAATATTATATTTTAATAAAATATTAATTAATAATTTGCCAGGTATCATTATAGGATATATACCATAATTTATACTATATTATATATTATTTATAATACATATATAATCTTTACCAAATTTTGTATCATAATATATCTTAATAATATATTATTTTACAATGACACATTAGACCATATAATATTATGAATATAAAAATATATTCATTAAATATTTAATATAATAAAATAATAAATTTCATGTACCGTAATAACTTATTAATAACATAAATATATTTCTTAATAAAATATGAATTAATAATTTGTATCGAGTAATTACATGATTTATAATTTATTATAATACATTAAATAATATTTAAACATAATCTAAAATATATATATTCATGATTATAATTTATTAATAATAATATAAAATTCAAAACTATTAGTATACAATATATATTATATATCTTAATAGCTTTGTTATTATTTAATATAATACTTGAATGAGAGTTAAAAAATATCCAGCAAAAATTTGTTGGTAGTCAAGTCGAATCGAGTTCGGCTCGATTTTTGGGCAAGCCAAGCTCAAGCCCAAAAAAAATAAGCTTGACAAGCTCAAGCTCAATCTCAATCCTAAGCCATGCAAATAATTTTCAAACTCAAGTTCAAGCTGAATTTTTTTGGTCAAACTCGACTCGACTCAAAACACACCCCTACTACGCATACACATATCGCTGTCACCGCCAACTTTGCTTAACATTTTGGCAATTCGCCACGGTTTCCATAAACGCTGAAGGGCCGATGCGAGCGCTCATCATCCCTGCGCGAAAGCGATAAGAAATGTGATTCAATATACCAAATTAGTTCAAGAAAGTTAGTTTGGCTAGAAAAAGGCAAAATAACATAAACTTCCCCTGGGTTTAGAGGTAATTACAAAGTAGTCGGGTATTGTTAATACACCTAGGGTCTATGTAATTCCAGTGCAAAAAATTCCCTCCAAGGGGGTGTTGTCACAGTACTTGAATTTATATTAGTAATGTTTGTTGCGAATCTTAATATTATTAATAATATCCAAGAGATTATTTTGTAATTACTCCTAGATTTTGGCCGGGGTGGTATATGTAATTTTGAATCTCCGCGCTTCAAAGTTGATTATACTAACAAAGAATCAAAGATAGACTTTCAAGTTTCAACGATACAGATACTGAAAAAAAAAATACTAGAGATACAATATTGTACCTGTAAAGGAACATCTGACATGCGCCTATGATAAACGGCGCTGCAAATGACGGATGAAGCATTATCCCGAAACCCGATGTTCTTGAACAGAACCAACGCGTAAACATGAAGATGCTTATGCCGGTCAGCTATTGGAAGAAGGGAATGAACGTCGCCATGATCAAGTGAAGCCCATACTTGCTCCTGATCAATAGATTAGCCCAAGGGTGCTGATTCTTTTTGGAGACAATGCTAACTGCAATGATGTCACTGAATTCCACCTCAATGTTGTCGACGCTGCAGACATTCTTGAGCCTTTGGACGGCCTCGTCCTGCTTGCGACACTCGATGAGGGAATTAGGCATATGAGTATCGGGGATAAGGAAGAGAGAGTCGGTGGCGAAGATAAATGCTGGAATCCAGCACAGCCTAGGCTTATGCGCCACCCTTGGCCACTTTTCAGCTGATGTGAAGTAGTTTACTAGATCCGTGGCAAGGATGCAAGTCGAGCGCAGCTGCGCTCCGACAAGGAAGACAACTCCACCGGAAACCTGTTGTGACATATTTCGTATAATCTTAAGAATCTTTTTTTTCAGGGGGGTTAAGCGAGGGCTTTATAAATGTGTAATTACATATAAAATTTTGGCTTTATGATATTACAATTAAACCATGTAAATAAACTAGTGATTTTACTCTGCCCCAACTTAGGATCCCCTGTCATTAGGAAATAATGTAAGGGCTCACTTGATAATGGCAAGAATTCAGTTAAATAACTATAACTTGGATAAGGGAAATTTTCTAGTTTGATTGAATAAAAACCAGGAAATTAACTAAGTTACAATGTGGTGGGTTAGCAGAAAATAACAGAAACACCCCATCAGAAAAGCTTATTTGCTTGAAAAATGAGGCTAGATGATTGAAAGCAAGTAAAAATATAATCATTTTAACAACAACTTCAATAGTTCAATTCAATGTCAATTGGAGATGGAAACCAACAAGCAGCAGCTCTGAAGTCTAGTGTACATTACAACACGATAGAAATCGACATGACAATGCCTGCATAAACGAAAGCAAATACAGAGGATCGATCATCATCGTAGCCTCCTCGCCTCTCGTTCAGACTCAAGCAAGGTGAGAATGTTGCCCTCCCTCACGACTCCCTTCACGTTTCTCATGATGAAACGGTGATGAACTTGACTCTGACCTGCGTGACCTGCCCGCGAGACCTACTCGTAGTATATATATATATATATATATTGATTGTCCTACTCCTAGTATATATAGTTGTATTTCTATGATTCTAATTATATAATCTATACTATTATATTAAGTATGACGAAATTCCCGAGTAAAGTTTTATCTCTTGAATTCTTAAATTCTTCTATCTTTTAGTTTATTTTTTTCCGCACAACGTGCTATTTCTTATTTATGGTCTCGCTCAACTCCCTTTCCAACCAATTTGCACAAGAAAGAGTACGTTTTCAACCGTGAGTAGATATGCGAAAAGAAAAGACTCAAAAACACAATTTTCTACATGGAAACAGAACAACTTTTACATGGTACAAAAGAAAAACACTAACCATGCTATCTTATGCACATACCATATTTCTCTATGTTGTTTGAGATATTTGACCCAAGTCAAGAAGAACACAAAAGAATGCAGACTCCTGAACGATAAACCGAGGCAGGTGGCAAACGTGTACTATTTTCCGTCCCTGGTTGCTCATAATAGAGGACGGTTGTAGCAAGCATCGTCTAACGGTCTCACCTCTTTAAAAGCACCTAATCCTGCTGCATCAATGGCACTTTGAGGCAAATAGTTTTGAAGAATGTATTTGGCATTTACCAAGTTCATTGGAGTTTTCCTCTCATCAGGAATGACACTAGTAGAAAGCTGTAGCAGACAAGAACGAAATGTGAGTAACATGGCAATCAAAAAGGAGAAAAGATCTTTAAAATGTATAACTTTACCTCTTGTAGGTAAGATGGAGAGCCATTGAGTTCGTATAAATGCTAATGTATTTAAGGCCTGTGTCCACAAACACTATACAGGATGAAGTTAAATCCACAACTGAATCATTTCCTCCAACAATAGCAAAAAGATACAAAGTTTACAAAACTGATCAGCATTATACAAAAAGGGGGCGTTTACTTCTCGAGTCATGATATCACATGTTGTGAACTTGTCATACATCACAAACATATGTTTACTTCTTATTTTGGCAACATGTTACAGCATGTTTAATTTGACTTTGATTTTTACTTTTATACACATTTTAGACATGATTATTAGTTTTTTTTTTACCAAAATAACCCCCAATACAACAATTCTCTCTACATCACTATTTTTATGCCAACATATGTTTTTTAGGAACAGTCCTCTTGGAATCATTGAAGATTTTCTGGAAATCTTGTACACTCAATTATTATTTCCAAGCATGTCCAACAATACGCAGTTTATCAAATTTTTTATAAATTAAAAATTTTACATTCAAATAATTACATAACCCAACTCATAGATTACAAAAATGACGTAACTCAAAAGTATTAATTCTTCTCATATGTAGAATTAAATGTCCTCTGATCTTGGCATTTCAACTTCAGCTGTGTCCTCATAGCCCATAGGTAACTTCTCATCTGTTGTTTTCCCAGAAAGCCTAGACGATGAAAGTTACATGTACCAAAGTCAGCTTTGCAAGAGATTTAATAAATCAATATAACATAATACTAATCCTATAACAAACTCTGTTTCACAATATAACAAACTTCATATGCGCTTCCTCATAGCATCGTGGACTTTGAAAACAAAGATCAAAACTCAATTTAAAGCTAACCAATAAGGCAAAACATTCCTATTGAATATCTAGCAGCAAATGATCAAAAGTTGTATTAAACAAGTTCATATGTAGACAAACATCTTAAGCCATTTCAATTAACATTTACCAAATACTTCTAAGTATTTCAAAGAGCTTAAACAATCAACAAACATCCTCGTAGTTTTACACCTTAATGCGTAAATCCGGCTCAAACCCTGTAATAAAATAATAGTTCTCATATTGCAAGTGAATCATAGCTCATGTTTGGAAAAGATCTGAATATAGAGAAGGAAAGGGTGGATGGATTTAATTGATTTCATACTTAAGTGGATTTATGCACTAAATGATGAGGGCGAAAACGTGTTTCAAAGTATGATATGAATTTACCAAACATACTCAAAAGATTTGTTATGATGGAGCTGGAATCCTTATTTCCGAATCCAATCAACCAAAATATAGCTCAACGATAGCGAACCATTGTGAAGGAAATGTTGCTTTGATATAGACAAAATTGCAGGCTTGCACCATATACTTGAGAATTCTTCAAGATTGCTTTAACTCAAGCATGAAACCTGAGACAAATATATAGAAAACAATCATGGGCTGGGTGTGTTGAAGCAGATCCACATCAACATGTCAATATTGAAGATTATAGAAGCACATAAATACCCAACAGAATTATGCTTACAACTAAACCTGGATAACAGAATTATAAGACCTACCTAAAATTTGAAGAAGTACAATTAAAAACCTATAATCACAGTAATTACTTTAGATCAAAACAACATCTATCTTCAACTTTATGAAACAAAACAGAATACTCTAAATTACCTAGAGCAGAGAATATGAGAGTCAATAACAAGTTACACACTCGCTTCTTTCCGTAATCAAACCATTATATATCTGTGATTATTCTCAAACATAGATGTAACAAGGACACTACAAGAGGAACTCACAGTGTTGCCACATCACGGGCCAAGTCGTCAGCTTTCTTAGTAGCCTCTGCAGCCTTCTTTCCCACTTCATTATCACAAACAATTCAGAAGTATAATACTGTTCCCACTTCCCAATATGAACACAAACCAAGAATCTTTCACTTCTGAATAATTATTAAACTAATTATCACGAATAATTTACATAACAAAGAACACTAATCCAAAAGATTAAACCTCCCGACGACCATAACTAGAGTGTTTGAGATAACTATCAATTATTTCGTACTCGGTTGAATCGTCCTCGGGATTCTCCATGACCACAAGGCAGTGCGCAAAGCAAATCCATCAAAACATGTTTTATCAGTAGTCAGTACTCATTCTGTTAGGCTTCAAAGGATTAACCCGACAAGTTTTTTTATTTTATTTTTTTTACACATGTTGAACAAACATAATAGATCATGATTCAGTTCTGCTAACACCAATAGCATGCAAACACGAAATACCAGCTTCCAAGCTCCAGCTTACTGTGATTTAATCTTTAACTTTCTACCATCAAGAAGAAACAAAGACTTTAATCTTTAACTCAGTACTAGAAAACTCACATGAAAAATGCCATTCACGGTTGTACATACAATGCTGAAAAGCCATCAGAATAGGTACTTTACAATCTGTTGCTATGCTTGTATCATCCTTTGTAAAATGAGTAACAAAGTCAGAAAATGGTCACTTAGATTGTCCCTGTGGAAAAATGATGTGTAAGTTTTCTAAAGATGCCACTTGTCATGTTTTTTTAGCCAAAACCACCAAAAAAAATGTTTCAATGGCGGTATATTACAAATGCAAACTTTGGATGGCGGTTTGCAACAAAATTTGTTGGAACGGAAAATTGCAAAAGCGCCAAGTTTGGATGGGAAAAAATCTTTTTTCCCTTTCATGAAATGATAAAAAAGCACTGAGATGGATCCATACCGAATGTTGCGCCAAAATTGCTCTTAAAAAACGAGCATCGAATCGTAAAGCCTTTGACTCTTGGGATCTGGTTCTCCAGCATTCGAGGCGGTTGCCCATAAGATGCTGCACATGCATCATTTGCATGAAAGGTGGTGGAGGGCGAATAGTGGGGAATCATATTGACAACTGGTGCAGTGTTCGTGCATTGACCCCAGCACCAATTTGGGTGGAATATTGCATTTTGGGGCAAGTTAATCATATTTTTTCTATGTCCACACGATCTATAAAAAGGCATTTACCTGCACTCACTTAATGAGATTGGTTGAGAAATATATCCACTAAGTATCTATAAATCAATCAATTATATCGAATCTTCACCAATATCCTTTACAGGAGCAAGATCCATTCTTGAAATGGTGAAAGCGGCTCGAGTCCCTAATTATAACTTCATGCTCAATGATTCTCGAAATATAAGTAATAGCCAAATGACAATCGCCACATATCCTTATGTTCTTGGTAATCCTTATAGGAACCCCAGGAGGTGTAGTGAGAATACCATAAGCAAGTGCCAATTTCTCACTATGTTCAAGGAGAAGATCCCCTTTCTCCTCATCATCCACATCATGAAGAGCAAAGTTAGTCTCGGGCACATAGCCCATAATCTTTATTCGATATATCAGATCATCAAGAAGATTATATATCTTTTCAGTCAATGGATGAGATTTGTCGCCAACATAAAACGTTGCTGTGCCCTGCTTCCCTTGTACCCAACTACAGCCAGGTCGTTTCCTGATACCTGCATGTTTCATCAGCAAACGAACCCTTGCAACATCTTTCCACCGCCTTGCATTAGCATAAATGTTGGATAAAAGTGTATACAATCCATCATTTTCATATTTCAACTCTAATAACTGATTAACAGCATATTCCCCAAGTTCTACATTCCCTTGGAGCCTGCAACCACTAAGCAAAGTCACCCAAATAATCGGGTTTGGTTCCATTGGCATATCATTAATGAGATTCATAGCTTCATTGATACGACCAGCACGACACAAAAGGTCAACCATGCAAGCATAGTGTTCAACTTCCGGAACAACTCCAAAATCCTTCTTCATGTTATAGAAGTAGTTAATTCCCTGGTCAACCATCCCAGAGTGGCTACAAGCATAAAGTACAACCACAAAAGTCACTCCATCAATGGTGAGACCAGCTCTCCTCATGTCCTGGAAAATTTGGAAAGCCTCCTCACCACGACCGTGCAAGCCATATCCTGTCATTATAGACGTCCACGAGACTACATTTCGCTCAAGCATATGATCAAACACGTGGCGAGCGGTATTTACATCACCAGATTTGGCATACATGTCTATTAGGCAATTTGAGATGAAAAGCATAGCATTCTCATAACGATTGCGCAGTGCATAAGCATGGATTTCTCTGCCTAGTCTAAGGGCACCCAGGCGAGCACAAGCCACAAGTGCACAAGATATTGTGAAGCCATTAGGCATAATTCTACCTTTATCACTTAGCATTTCAGAGAAAAGCTTTAATGCATCACTAGCATTTTCATGTTGAGCATATCCTCCAATCATGACTGTCCAAGTAACCACACTTCTGTTTTTCCTTTCAATTAAATCAAACATGGCACGGGCTATTGTGAAATTCTTGCACTTTGCATACATGTCTATTAAGCCATTGATTACCATCATCTCATCCCCATGATCATTCCCGTCCAAATTCAGAAAGTGTTTAACAATATAACAGTGAGTCTCCTTTCCCCGGGCCAATGCACCAACTGCTGCACAACCTGATAAAAGTGACACAAGAGTAACTGCATTAGGTTGTGAGCCTGAAGCTATCATCTCCTTGAAAACATCAAGTGCCTGTTGCCCAAGTCCTCTTTGAGCATAACCCGCAATAACAGCACTCCAAGTCACCACATTTAATTCAATATCCTTGTCTCTCATTCTCTTAAATAAACCTAAGGCATCATCAAATTTACCAATCTGGGAGTACCCCGTAAGTAATGCATTCCAAGAAACCACATCCTTCACTTCCATTCGATCAAACACATTCTTTGCTTCATCAAGTAATCCACACTTTGCATACATATCTACTATGGCATTCCCTACAAACACATCGTCAGTTAAACCTCTTCTTATTGCATAACCGTGAATCTCCATTCCGTTCCCCCACGATTTCATAAAAGCACAAGCAGGAAGAACATTTACCAAGCTAACTGCATCTGCCCGCAATGCTATGTCACCCCTAGAAACCATCTCTTGAAACATCCGTAAAGCTCTACTATACTCACCAATCTGTACATAAACTGATATAATCGAATTCCATGTTATGGTATCAAAAACCCCTCTTTCCAGCATTTCTTCGAACAACTGTTGTGCTTGGTCCCATGCACCACACCGGCCATACATCGCAACCACAGCATTGTCCACAAACACATTGGAGTTCGCATAGCCAGCAATAAGTGCGAGTGCGTGAACTGAAGCCCCAGCACCCAGCAAAGAAAGATTGCCACATGCTTTAAAAACGTAAGGATATGTGTAGCCATCTGGTACAAACTCAAGCCTCCTCATTTCATCAAACAGTAGGATGGCTTTTCTCAGATCCTGCGAGCAGACACTCCACTTGATGAGTTGGTTCCAGTAGTACACAGCGGAGTTAGAGGCGGGAGTGCGCCGGAGGAGGGAGAGAACGTCGGAATACCTTTCAGAGAAGAGAAAATTGGAAAGGAGCCGAGAAGCACTCTCAGAGTCTAAGTGGAAGGGGACTGCCTTGTTTAGTGGTTCTTGGTCAACAAACTCATGACATTGTTGGGCTGTTGAAGAGGAGAAGCAGAGTTTGAAAATGAGCAGTCGGAGATTTGTACCACGGTGCCTATACCATGGTGGGAAGTTTGACTGAAGCAGCATTCGCTCAACTGCCCAGAGTAGCAGCATTCTGGCGTCTAAACTTTGTCGCTATCTAACAAATATCATATTTCTGTCGGCTCGTAAAATTTTGGCTCCAACTTCATTTGAATCAAGGCTCGGGCCTCAGATCTCAGGACTGTCTGAGAAGATTTTTTTTTTTTTTGCAAATTCAATAATGGACAGAACATAGGAATTGAAACATTAACTACATGCATTGCTCCAGCACAAGTACAAATGTCGAATATAGCATAAAAATTGACATTGATGTCAAGAACTGGCATAATTTATTACAGCAAACATGAATATCTAGTTTCAAATGTTATAGAAAAAGGGATATGCAGTAATAAATGGAGATCATTTGAAGTATAAGCTGTCTTAAGTTGTAATTATATGCACCTATAACGAGTTGAATTGAACAGAATTCCTATTTACCTGAAAAGTGACTTTGCTAGGTGGAGATGTGTTGATTTTAAATAATAGACTTCAAAATTTTCACCTATTTATGTTCACAGCTGTCATTCCAATTATTTGCTTTAACAATAAATAATAGACTTCTAATTATTTGTAAATCGTATGAACTCAGAATTCGCATCTGAAGTTGCTGCATACAAGCTGTCAGATTTGTGCTATGCAATCCTTAATTATAAGCAGGCAAGAACACAACGAGAAAAATCAAAATTCATGCAAAAACATACCTACAACATTCCCTATCTTTTAAATTTAAACACACACTCAATAGTTCATGATTTAATCCATCAAGAGCCATCAAAATCAAGCAAAACGTCATGCTCTGCTTTAAAACTAATTCATGCTTAAAATTTCATTTAATTGGTTTGCTAACATGCTTTGAATCAGTTTTAAGCAATAAGTTTTTCCAATTAAAATGTCAAAACTCATGCAAGGGATAGTTCTAAAACATGCTTAGAATATCTAAACTTCATCTCCAACAATTAAAACAGTCAAGTAGCCACAAACCGCATTTTATGTTCAGCAAGAAAAGACACTAACTTTCAGTAAACCATTTCATTTTCAGTGATTAAGATGTCAAACCTTAAGTTGATCTTTCCTGGTAACTGATAGGACAGTAGCTGGCAGAGATAAAATCACAGGAATGGATCCCCTGGAGCAACAAAGCGTCACACTATTTAAGGATAGTATAAAACATCACATCTCAATTCAAATTTCACATATTTCCACAAAAACAAATCAATATTTCCTTAATCACAATAAGAAAACTAAATAAGAAAAAAAATGGTTATAAATCACCATTTCAGTGGCCATAAATCAGACTGCACCTTATAAACAAAACAATATTTCCTTTGGTGGAAAAATGCCCACTGTTAGAGAGACACAGAGGGAGGAGGAGAGAGAGAGAGAGTGCACGGAGGCTTACCTTTGGTACCGGGAGGAGCGGCGGCGGCGCCAAGGCTGAGGCGAACGATTTGGGCGGAGAGGGAATTAATTTCTGGTGGGAGAATTAATTGGTGAACATATTTCTTTCTTTTTTTTTTTATGATTTTAACTTACCGACGGTAAATAATATTTTTTATTTTAAATTTTACTCTACGACGGATTACCGATGGAAAGTCCGTCGGTAATTTTTTTTTATTTAAAATATTTTTTTATTTTAACTAAATCTTTTATGAGTGGCAACCTTAACATCAAAAGATATAGTTTTGCAGCTCGTTTGGTGTTGCTTTTTGCTGCTTCACATCATCACGACAGGTAAAATTACATAACTGCTATGTTCTAAACCCTAACCGAATCATAATAGTTTGTTAGCACGGTTTTGAAAAGTAAAATATCACGTATAACTCGAAATGTGTGTGTTCAAAAAATTATAAATTATAGACACAATATAATTTTACAAATCAAACGGATTGAATTGTGCGGGTGCGAGTGATTCAATTTGAATAGATTATACAGATTTATGTGCATCCCTACACTCGATAAATATTCTTATCTACAAGAACAACACAATGTCTCGTATATTGTATTGGGTGCTCAACTTGTTAATTATAGGTATACATCATCTCTTGTGAAATGAAAACTTGTGTTTCCAGCACTCTACTGAGGCTATGTTGATGTAATCATCCCATACTTTTATCAATAGAATCTCATTAATATTTTGAGTTCCAATATTCTCTCTTTTTTGTTGTTTGATATGTTGATGTAATCGTCCCATACTTTTATCAATCGAATCTCATCAATAATCTGAGTTCCAATATTCTCAACTCTTTTTTGTTTGCTATGTTGATGCAATCATTCCATAATTTTATCAACGGAATTTGATCAATATTTTGAGTTATAATATTCTCACCTCTTTGTTGCTCTCAGTTGTATTCACCTATGAATGCGTTAAATTTTACAAGGAAAGAAAGAAAAGAAGATTGGCTGAAAATCAAGAGCACATTTCATTTGTGAGGCGGCCATACATTGGAACGCCACATCTTTGTATTTGTGATGATGTTCTCTTCTTTATCTGTGATAAAGTTTTATCTTCTCTAGAGTTTTGCAATGCCATAGTACATATATATATTTCTTCTTAATTAGTTAATTTTCTTGCCTGTTGTTCAGGGACGACTATGTAAGGGTTGATTTTTTTTCTTTTTTTGGTGCATAAAATTTAGGTTGAAGGGATTGCGCCTCAGTCCAAGGCAAGGAATGCCTCCAGGCTCAGCGAGCAACTACAGAGGTTATTATATATACCTCACCCCATGGAGACAATGGGGGTTTGAACCTGCGACCTTGTCAGAATCAAACCATGTCATGCTCCACTTGGCCAACCCCATGGGGTTTAAGGGTTGATTTTTTGATGATTAAAAAGTATGTTCTATGGCTTCAAATTGCCTACAAGGCTGTTTTTGGTATGGGGATAGTGCTAATGAACATGGTCGAATGTTTATGCTCCTGGTAATGTTGTTTTGATGTTGCAATTATATTGTGATAGCTATATTTTTAATGTAGTACTAGTAATTCGAACACTCTATGTTTGTGCAAATAATAAAATTATATTTATTTAAATATATATTAAATTAAAATTTTTATATTAATATTTATTTTATAATTAATTTTAATATAATTAAAAATAAAAATATAATACAAGTAGAAATCAAAACTATGAAGAAAGAATAAAAATGTAGAATAGAAAAAATTAAAAGTAAGTTAAGAGGAAAAAAATAATAATAATAATAAGGTTAAGAGATACAAATAATATACGTGCAGACATGATAAAAAAATAAGAAAATAATAATAATTTTAGAGTTTGAAAAACCAAACAGTTATTTTAAACCGCAGCCAAAGCTTCCGCGACTAGCGGATCCTTCAAGTTACTCCTTCGGTCCGTCTCCCAACCAACACAATTACCCTCCTCGTCTCTAGCAACAATACCAATACGTATCGCATTCTCCATGCCGAACACAGCCCCATCATAGTTAACCTTGATCCAATTATTCCCCGGTTTCACCCATTTAACCACCACAGGGATCCGCTGCTGTTCAGCTAATTCGTCATCTATGTTGGGACCTGAAATCAGATTAGTCATCGCTAAGGTCACTAGCATATCCGGAGAAGCGCAGCTTCCCTGTTCCCGTTTTCTATTGCGCAGCACGTTCCTGAAGTAAATTAACCTGGAGGTGAGAAATCACATTAACATCAATATTCGAAGCCATCCACACCTCCTTCACCCAATTGCAATTAAATAAGGCATGTTGGGTATCCTCCACCTCAGCACCTCCGCTGTGTAAGTATATATATTCACAATTCATCATTATTTAAGCCTTATGTTTGGAAGAAGTTAGTGACTTGTAATTTCTATTCTGCTCCGTGTTTGTTTAAAAAGAAAAAACCACAATATTCGAAAATGATGTCCACTGGGTTTACTATATGCTAGGTAAGTACCCAGTGGGTCATTCCATTGAAAATCTGCCACGTGTTTTCCAATACTATCTATTTTTCTATTCTTCTTAATCGTTAATCACTTTTTATTAAAAATAAAATAATTAATTAAAACTAACTAAAGTTAAACCAGAGTTTAATAAAAGTTAAACTTTAATCGGTCTGAGAACCTGTTCATCTTCCTTACCGATAGAACACGGATTTTCTGTCTTTCACCTCAAACATAAAACTTTCTTCTTCTTCTATTTTTCTGTTCACTTTAACCATTACATTACGATGGAAGAAAATGCTGAAATGATCTACGATCACTTAAATCCTCCAGGTATGTACATATACGATAGAATAAAATTATTTTTCTAACAATGGAATAATAGTTATAGCAATTTTGTTTTGTCAGTTTTAAATAATCAAGTTTTAAAAACTTTATCTTCTACTATATCAGATCAGAAAATGCTGAAATAATATCACTTAAATCCTATATATGATAGAATTGTAATGATTGAATAATAGTTAGTTTAATTTTGTTGTATTATTAAATTTTTATTTTTGGTTTTGTCGGTTTTAAATAATGTAAGCGAAAGTGGAGAATTCTTGAAAATTTATCTTCTCCATAGAAATCTAATAGATTTTATTTTTTCACATAAAACTTTTCTTCTTCTTTTTATTTTTATATATAACCAATTTTATTTTAGTCTTAAATAATCTTACAGATTTAAAAGTAGTTTTAACGTAGTTAAATATATTACAGTGAGGGACTGCATTATTCTTAAAAATGTGGCAATTTTGGTGGCTTTCAAGTGTAGCATTCGATTGTTCACAGATGCTGATGTTGCATTATGTTCGAATCATTTATGTAAGATTATTTCTGCGCCTAAAATATTCTTTAGAAATTAATGCTAAAAAAAAGTCTAACAGATTTTCTTTTATTTTTGTGAGAAAACTTTTCTTCTTCTTTTTATTTTATATGTAACCAATTTTATTTTATTCTTGCCAATTTTAACAGATTTTGTTTTATTTTTGTTAAAAGCAAATGCACTAGCTGAAAAAAGCACAGAATCATTGTTGGCAGAATTGGAAAACAGACTTGCACCAGGTGAAATCTTAGAAGATGAACTCACTGCATATGCTTTATATTGCGATTATGGTCGAGTAAAAGGCTTTAGCGTTAGAAAGGAAAAGAATTTATGGAACAGTAAACATGACTTCATTATAGGAAAAATATTTTTCTGTTCTTGTGAAGGTTTTAAGGACGAGAAACGCTCAGCCAAAATGATACCAAATTATCAAAAGACAACAAATAGATGTGGTTGTGGTGCAAAACTGAAAATCTCACGGAATAAAGATGAACCATGGAAGATTGTTACATTTGTGAAAGAACATAATCATGAATTGTATCATGCAGATGAGACTTTTTTGTTGCGAACTTCACGCAATATAACAGATGAGCAAAGAGTTCTTTTGAATGCAATGGTGCAATCCGGGTTAGGTGTCTCCAAATCCTTTAATTTCATGAAAAATATAGCTCAAGGAGAAGAAAATTTAGGATTTACTCAATGAGACGCCTTTAACTCCATTTCTCATGAAAAAAGGCGAAAATTGATGGCGGAGATGCTATTGGATTAGTCCAACATTTCAAAGATAAATCTAATAAGGAGACTAGTTTCTACTGGAATATTGATGTGGAGAATGACATCACATTGATGAACCTTCTTTTAGAGACTATCAGTGTTTGGTTGATTATAAAAGCTCGGAGAAGTACTTACGTTTGACACTACATATCGAATTAATAAGTACGGGTTAGTTTTTTGTGCCTTTTGTTGGTATTAATCATCATAAGCATAACGTTATGTTTGAGTTTGCACTCTTGTCAGATGAAACTCAAAAATTCATTTGAGTGGTAGTTTAAAACCTTTCTTGAATCTATGGGTGAGAAAGAATCTCTTTGCATTTTTACTGATCAGTCTCAGGCTATGATGAATGCCATATACGTGGTATTTCCCTCCGCTTATCACAGGTTGTGTCAATGGCACATCAGCCAAAAAGTGCCATCACATTTTGGGGGTTTAAATCAACTCTCGGAATTCAAAAAGTTGTGGACAAAATGCATGAGTTATTATGATTCTGAACAAGAATTCGAGATAACATGGCAATATATGGTGGATACTAACCACATTGACGAACAAAGTTGGTTTGTTACGATGTATAAGTTGCGACATAAATGGACTACTGCATTTAGCATTAATACATGTACTCCCGGACTTATGGCAACATCTAGAAGTAAGGGCACTGAAACTGCACTGAAAATGTAAATTAGAAATTGCACTTCTACCTTATTATATTGTGTTCAAGGTTATGAAAAGGTTCAAAGCAGTTGGCGTACACAAGAAAAAGAAAAGGATATTCATTGTCGTCATAACCACCCTGCGCTTCTCTCACGACATAATCCATTATTAAAGTAGGCTGCTGATGCTTATACACACACTTTATTCAATCTTTTTCAAGTTGAACATAAAGATCAATTTGATTATGAGTGCATAGAGGAACCTACAAGTGTTAATTCTTCTGTGAGGCGTTTTAAAATAATGCCATTTAGTGGAGATTCAAGAACTAGAATGGTGGAGTATGATATCAACACTTCAGAGGTAACATGCACATGTCATAAATTTGAGACTTTGGGTATCTTGTGCAAGCATGCTTTGAGGGTATGTACTCAAGTAAACC
>JBBMKE010000003.1:11901538-11915679 GCA_037834125.1 Lippia alba
GTGGTGAACAATGACTACACTCATTGGGAGATGTATGCGATTGGAGGGAGTGCTTCCCCAACAATTAATAGCCAAGGCAATAGATTTCTTGCACCAGATAACAGGTTCAGCAAAGAGGTGAGGAATTTATGGTGTTCATATGTAATTATTTTTGCTCTACCAAACTTTATTTTATAGGTTGGTTGGTCGTTACAAACCTTAAATTTAATAATTAATTCATTAATTAGTGTCATTAATAAAGCATTTTAAGAGGCGGAAAGATAGTTATGTTTCAACAATTTGAAAAAAAAAAACTCGAGATTTAAACCGGATCATCCACGAATGAACCGGATAATATATATAAATCGACTGTTTTTTTAAGGAAAGTCTCATCAATTTCTATGTGAAATCTTATTTATATTGGGAATTTTTCTCTTAGTAATAGTAATACACTAATACTAACCATTTGGGGTGAAATATTCTTTTATAATTTATAAATATGAAAATAATTGTAAATTTTAATTTATAATTTTTAATAGATCTTGGTAGGTTAATAAAGGTATCCTCAACTGTTGAATGATAATGAGTGGTTGGAAACTAAATAGTACTTTCTTTTCTACTTTTTCCATCACTTAGTTGGAAAATTCTAACCCAGACCCGATTTGGCCGAACCCAATTAATTAAAAAGACAAGTGTATTACACTTGCTATTTGATTGGCTCCTCTCCCTAACTTTTCCACCAACTACAAGGCAAATGTAAAACACTCGCCCCCTCATTACACCAGTCTAGCCGAGCCAAGCTCGGATTAGAATTACCCCACTTAGTTAGCTTTCCTACTGCCCCATCATGACCTTACCAAACTTCAAAACTAATAAACTTACTTAAATTAATCTCAAATTCAATCTAAGAATAAATTCTCAATTTGTGCAGGTGACCAAACACGAGGATGCACCCGAAAGCCAATGGAAGAGTTGGAATTGGAGATCGGAAGGAGACCTAATGCTGAACGGTGCCTATTTCACACCCTCAGGAGCCGGTGCATCATCGAGCTATGCCAAAGCGTCGAGCCTCGGCGCCCGGCCTTCATCCTTGGTGAGCACGATCACCTCTGGCTCGGGTGCCCTAGTCTGCCGTAGAGGCTCCCGCTGTTGATCAAGTGAATTCACCATTATGCCCTTGGGACATCAAGAAGCAAGGCAACATTGTTTTAGCAAATTATTCTAGGGTTGGCCATACAACAAGGTTGAGACATGATTTGTGCACCTAGTGAGGAGAAAAGAATACCACTAGGATCATATCAAATGGTCCAAAGAGCACTAGGGTTTCTTTTCTTTTTGAATTTTTCTTTTTCTTTTTTTCTTTTTTATAATTTTGGTGGATCTTTTTTTTTTTTTTTCCACCAATCTTGCAACTTTTTTTCCCTACTTTTTTGACTGTATTGTCAGAATACAACCTCGGCCTGCTAATCTGAACCATTGGGAGTTCTGTTATCTTGGACTTGTCATTGGTTTGTGAGTTAGCCAGTGCTGCAGTGTTGAAATACTAAAAATATATATATATATATCTTGTCTAAAAATCTCTCTCTCTCTCCCTATATATATATATATATGCACGCAATGAAACAAACGAAACAGAAAGGTGTTGAGGTGGAGAAGACAAGTGTAAGGCCACAAAAGTTGCCAAACAAATGCATTAATAGTTTAGTACTAATCCAAGTGCTTAATTACAAGTTACTAAATCCAATACCAAGTAGTTTTAACCTAATTATATAATGAACATTCTATGGAGCATACCTAGCGCTCAAAACTTGGATCAATGGAAGTGATATTTTGGACTCGAGTGGGAGACGAGATCTCCAATTAGACGAGATCTCCAATTAAACTAATATGTATAGTATCAAATCTGATCAAATTACTAAGTGCATTACTCGGTGGTTCGTGAGTAAAATTTCAATCAAATCAAAATTTATAAAGTTCAAATAATTGGTTCACTAACCACCATCATATATAAGCAAACATAAATCATTATTCAAACATCTATAAAAATGCCGCTTTCATGATATCTTTTATAATTTCTAAATGTACGGAAAGAAACGAAAATATCCATGCGAGAAGTACATGACGCAAACTATCATTTATTCGTAACATCAAGTATTGCACCCACCAAGGGGTGTAGTGTAATTTAACTAATCTTGAAATGTCCAACTTTGGATCCCAACCCTCGTTCAAAACCTAACTAAATTTTGAAGATTTAACAAACACCCGACTTTTAATTGAAATTTCCTAATCATTTGGGGTCAGTGATGGCGAAAACTTTAATTTGTTGAAAATTAAAAGCATTTTGGTTGAAAATTTAGACTTTTGATGGGACAGAAAGCAGCAAAAGCACATGCTAATGGCCTCTTCTTTCAATGGGGTTGCAATTGGTTACAACTGCATCTTTAACTAAACTTTATCATGTATGTTATTATTTTCATATTTTGTATGTTGCAGTTAGATTCATTCTTAAATTTGAGATTTAATTCCAAAATTTGTTAACCTCTAGATCGATTTTAATGCATGAATAGTCCGAGAAAGCAGTAGGGAATGTTTTGATTTTGGGCGCCATGGTACGATACATGAAGGCGGTTATTGCGGGGAGGACCCCTCCCAACGTAGTTTTTTACATTCATAAGGTTTGAACCCGTAATCTTGTTTAAATGAACTCAAACCCTATCCACTTGAGCCAACTGCCTGTTGGTAAAAATTTATAATTAAAATCATTAAGTGATGTAATTTAGTGATTTAAATTGGTGTTATATTAATTTAATCAGAAGTTTTTGTATTCAAATATGTAAATTGTAATTACTATTAATAGGAAAAACTTCATACCTTAATGATCGACTCCACTGGACTCATAATTTAGGGCAAGAAAATTATGCACAGTCAATTCATACGATAATAAATGATAAGATATTGAATCTAATGTAATTAATTCCACCTCTAACTTGAATATACGAATCCAATGACTAAAGAAATAGAGATCCGACAAAAACACATATATAAAATTAGGTCGATTTCTAATTCCACACGCGACAATATGTGCACATTTGTCACATTCTAATCGCTAATGGACAAATGATCACCAGTTTAACTGAGTTTATTTACAATTAGTCATTAACAAAATTAAGGGATTTACACTTTGTTCATGTATCCCGAAATTATTGAATTGCCTGGGATTTTAATCAAAATTACAAAATTTAAAAAATATGAAAAATACTTTGAATTTTGAATAAAAATTAAAAACCGTCTTTAACAGTTGAATTAAACCTTAGGAAGTGTTCGAAATAATTAAACCTTAGGAGGTATTGAGCATTGCCCCAAAATTATTAGACTATTTCTTACCCTCCATGTATAAAGAACTGTTGGACCATCGCACGATCATTTTTAGATAACTCAATAATATTCTTTATTAAATTATTTATCTCAAATTTTATTCGATTTAATTAATATAATTTCGGGTTTGTAATTTCTACTTTTGGAGTAAAACTCTCTCTATATATTTGTATTTTATTGTAATTTTAGTTACATAATAAATTATTCTCAATAGAAATGTTATGTTTATTACATAAATTTTGCATATATATAATATATATGTTTGTATTAAACTAATATTTTACAAGTTTTTTTGATAAATTATAAATTATACTATGACATATATTTATATAAATATATTATTTATTTGATAATGCATGTTATTTTTTCCATCTATTATTTTGAAAATTATGTATTAGTATCGAAATAAGTTGTTAAACTAGAATAAATTCTCATATTGTTTATATCTTTTTGGTTATTGAATTAAAAGTATGACTAAAATATATATATAAACTTTATCAAACTGCCAATCCGCTCGTTATATATCCACACCCGCCCAACCTGAACCATGCGGTTTGAAAAAATAATTATGCATTTACGGTTAATATTTTTACAAACCCACATACTTTGGCTCGGGTGATGTTTTATTATAAAACGCACATACCCGACCGCGTACACCCCTAATTAACACAAATGATTTAAGGGATAAATCCTCAATCCCCAAGTGAAAGGTAAAATTCCGTTTCACTCCCCCAAAATAGTGAATGTTGTACAAAAATTCAAGAATCACGTACCAAAATCCAAAAAATGACGTATTCAGATCCCAAAATAATGTATTTGGGGCCAGATGATCCTAAATACATCATTTTGAGATCTGAATACATCATTTTTGAGATTTGGGTACGTGATTCTTAAATTTTTGTACAACATTCACTGTTTTTAGGAGTGAATATAAATTTTTTCAACTTAAAGAGAGTTTTCAAACATTACCCATGATTTAACCATGTGGAACCTACTTACCAGCAAGAATTTGACCAAATTAAATAAGTTTGTTGATACAAATGAACATCCTCTTACCTTTGGGACATGCTCCATCTATTTCGAGTCTCGTGCACCTCAAAATAACATTAATAAAGGCCAGAAATAAGACAAGTTTTCAATCAAATGATTTTGACTCGTCACGTTATATTTTTTTTACTTTACATTGACGATTTGTAACACTTTTTCTAGAATAGAGTGGTGCAAAATGGGACACAATGATATACTTTTGGGGACCGAGTTTGATATTTTCCTTTTCCTTTAGTTGCTCTCTTTTGAAGTAAATTAAATTGCTATTAACAATCTATTCAGTTAATTCCAATTAAGTGATTGTTGGATCATGAATAATGTATTTATATTTGGTGTTGGGGTTGCTATATATGAGGAGGAGCTTGGTAAGCACCCCTACAACGTTTTACTTTTTTTTTTTTTTGGAAAAAGAAACCAATTAAGAAGGATTAAGTATACTATTTTCAATTATGTATATATATTCCATCAAATTGAACGTCATCCAATTCGTGTTAGAGCTAGTTTTATCATGTTCAAGTTAGATACTTTTTGTTCTCATTTTCTATCTGATAAGTGAATCATGAATATATGTATCTTTAATTAGATGTTCGACTGAATTAATAAAGGGGGAATGTTCGTTTTCAACCTCACAGTCGGTTTTTATTTTAAAAAGAAGTGTTAGATGAATAATAATGGAATAAAAATCAAATACAAACTAATTTGGTTTGTTTCTGCAATTTAAAGCCGTCCAATTTGAAACAAACTACTAAAAATAGTTAGGACCTTAGTATTTATTAATAATTTAAAAGGGGTTATTTAATAATTTATACTTAACTTGAGGGGTAGTATATGTAATTTGCACACAGCCTTTCAATCCCCAAACTCCCCAATAATAACCCTAATTCCCGCCCCTTCACATTTTGTAAGCTTTTGTGTTGTAACTTGTAAGGTTTCTGATGTTCATAATGATGATGAGATGTGGGCGAAAAAGGGAATGGCTTTGTGTAATTTCCCAATTTAGGGGTTTCTTGATTGGTCTGTTTCATGGGTTGCATTATGTCAACAAGCACATGCAGTTTCCCGTTATTCAGGTGATTGAACTTCTTTTACCTGTTGCCTTTAATAATTGGTTGTTTTGGTGCTCTGTTTGATTTGGAACTGATGATTATGTAGTGGGTTTTTTTATAATGATCGATTAATATGAAAAGTTCAGCATAAATGCTGGATTTAGGCAATGAAGAAGGAAGAACATCTAATACGGGGCTTATTCAGTTAGTATCAGTTTGTTGGCAAAGATGGTCACTTAATTTATCTGCTCTTGATTGTCGCATTCTTGAAGATGCTCTTTCTTTAGAGATGAGATTTGTCGTTCTCAATTTTTGATATTCTGAACTATTACGAACTGTGATTGCTTTAGTTTGTTGATGAGACTTGTAATGACGGCGCCCTCTCTTCTTTAGATTGAAGATGGTGATTCCTACATCTATCCGTCCGGCTTTAAGAATTTCTGCCGTTGGTTATCCGTTAACAGGATCACTGTCCTTTATTCCTGCCTGCTGGGTACAGAAGTTAAGGTTCAGCTGGAACGTTCATTGTTGAGCAGGGATCATTTTCTATATTGGCAGTTTAGTTTGTAGTCTTCGTTGGGAACAAACTCGTCATTTACACCAGGTCTATCCGTCAACCAGATTTTTCAACCTATATTTGATAGTTTTTATGTATAATTATGTTTCTAATTAGTTTATCATGAATTAAGTACCTATCCGTGTCTCTATAGGTGCTGCTTACCAAGAGGTTTGTATTTGCACCTCCAGAAGGGTCAGAAGAAGCAAAAAATAAAATAAAATCCAAGCATGCCACTTCTAATCCTACTAGAGGAAAGTACACCAAAAACATTTTTGCCCTTGCTTACCTTGATCTCTGTATGGTATGTGAATACAACGTTGACATGTGGCGCAGAGCTGCGTTCTTTGATTAGAGTGGTATGACATATAAAAGAGTTATAGCTGCTGACCTTCGACCTCTTGAACAGCTTGTTCAAAGAGCTCTGCAGCTGAAAATTCATTACCATAATCTGATCAGTTAAATTCTCCAACAGAGCGGCTTGCAGTTCAGAAACTTTACGAATCCTTTTACAACTTACAGGTATGGTGTTTCAGTGTTTCCTTATACAAAAATAGTTTATCAATTACCTAAAAGTTTGTGTACAAATCTCATTTCACATTTTTTTGTTTTTGTCACTTCATGTTATGCAATTTCACAGTTATTAGATCTTGATTTTTATAAATCTGTTCACCATGTAAACCTGTTATTTTCAGAACTGTACTTCGCCGGTTCTTATATTTCACTTGTTCAGTTTCTTTGATGACCACACATTTTCTGTTCTTATTACATATCTCTCCTATTCATTATATATATCCAGAAATGATTCTGTTTCAATTTTCTGTCATTTAGCCCTATAGCGGACTTATATGTGATTATGCAACTTGCTTTGCCATCAACTTTATTTAGTTTTCCTCCTATAGTATTAGCTGTGCAGACCCGGTTTTGTTATGTTAAGACCAGATATTGTTTTATGAATCTCAAGTTCAAGAAACCAAACCTAACAGGGCTGATACCAATTTGTTCTTCTGACTGACCCAAAGTTTCTTTGGTTTGTTGATTTTGCTCTGTTGATGAAGATTGACAGTGTGAAACATCATATATCAATTATCTCAACTAATTTGTATTGAAAATTAGATGCAGTTATGTGCATGGTCTGCCCTTATCACATCTTCATTGACGGCACGGTCGCGCGAGGACAGATTTGCTGTTGCTAGATGCTAAGTGAGCAATGCTGTCGTGATCTCCACATTATTATCCTCTTTATTAGCTGTCGAAATTCTCATGGGAAAGAAGACCAGCACATTTGATGGGTCGCGCTGGTATCAAGTGGGCCACCATAAACACCGAAAAAAGAGAGAGCCCTCTTTATGCAAAAGATTATTCATTGGCTGATATCCTCAAAGCTTCAATTTACTGCATCGTCTCTGCTTTCATGATCCAATTCTGAACAGTGACAAACTCGGAGACCTTCAGAAGGATAGGATAATCTGTGGTGAACCTCTTTATGGACAAATTGTGCGTTTTCTTGGATTTCCAGGCTAGCTAGGAGCCTAGGTGTCTCCGTTGCTTGTGCTTTGAGGAGACGTTTGCTTAAAGAGCAACAAATGGCTGAAAGCTTTATGTTTTTGCACTTTTGGGAGAGCACCCTAGAACAATGAGAATATGTATTTAAAAATCCGTGTGGCCTTTGTAGAATATTGCTGATATATTTCAATGCTAGGTTGAATTGAAAGATTTGTAAAGGTAGTAAGAACAAGTTAAGGTTCTCCTCATTCAGATTTTCTGTTCATTTCTGTGCTTGTGCTTGTGCTTGAGTTCAAGTGTTTTCTTGGAGTGGTTTTGCCACTGTTTCTTTAGATTAATACCCTCATGTTCATTGATCCGCGGTATATTTATGTACACTAATCACATTGGTATATTTGGTGCTCGAGTTGTGTGCTATGTCTAATATTTAGTGTCATACATTATCCCGTGGTATACATAAGCAAAAGTTAATAACGTTGTTTCAATGTTATGTTGTGTTTATATCACCATCTCTATGCATATAGCTTGAGTCCAAATAATAAAGGTGGAAAGAAGAGGCTTATTTGCTATGAGAACCTTTAAAATCCTCACAATTTGCACCATACATCAAACGCGATATAGTAAACTCTTATACCAAGTTAAATTTTATCTTAGCGGTAATTGAGGAGAAAAACTATAAAATTTGTATACTTACTGTTTTTATGAAGATACCTTTTTTCAATTTTTTCCCGCATCACATCTTTGCCAACTCTCCAGAATTTAGAATAAACTTGGAATAACAAGTATAATAATACATTCATTATAATTGGTTGCATTCAACCATTACCGATGAAATGATATATATGTTACTGTTGCTAATTAGATGAATTCATATTAATTACCCTTAGTATAATTGGTTGAATTTAATCTTCCAAATTTATCATACCCATAATTTGATGCCGATTTGATGAATCCCTGTTAATTTCTACTATAGGTTTGTTTCCCCAATACATGTCACCAATCACATGATTCAATCCCAAAAACCAAAAACTAAAAACTTTATGTTAAGTGAATAACTTTCATCACAATCAGACTATACATTCTGATTCTGATTTTTTTTTTGAAAGTGTACATTCTGATTCCTGTCTCATAATATTGTTCATCAAACGAGGACCACCACATCCTAGCTTTGAAATCTGCACATTAATTAAGAACCCTAGCTCATTCTACAAAATCCAACAAAACCACATATGTTCACATACTCACCTAAAGAGAAGAAATAGAGAATAAGGGAGATATGAGGGATGATGATGATGCTTCCAACAATTCTTGATGAGATGATGAAATGATATGATGATTCCTCTTTCTTCCTTCTTGAACAAGACTGTGTGTGAATGTTTGGTGTTGGATGTGTAATCTTGTGTTTGAAATGAGAATGAGGGCTGTTGTGAGTAGTGCAAGGTTTAAGCCACACGCCATAAAGTTAGGTTGCAATTTAGTCCTTCAAATTATCAATAGATGCAATTGGGTTCATGTATGTATGAATGTGACAATCAAGTCACTCAAGCCCTTTTAAGTCAAACAAGCCCAATTAGAATTAATTCAATAATAATTCTTACAATTTACTAGTAGAAAGTGTGAACGAAAAGATAATTAAATATCCTGACTCTCATAAAACCACTCGCTTGGCAAGCATACCCGGAAGACGAGAACAGGGGCGTCACAAGAACAATACTAGCGCTAGGGGTGGCAAATTGAATTTGAAATGGATTAAATGGAATGGATCCATATGGATTGGATTCTAAATGGATTGAAATATTGGCGGATATTGGATTATAATTGATTTTGGCCGATTATTCATGGGTTGAACACCGGGTTTTAATGGATTTATACTTGATCCTAACATCTAAATGTCCAAAATGCCCCTCACTATCATATTTTACTTGTTTTACTCGTCTTTTAATTGTTTGAACATTTTTTTACCACTTCGACCTATTATTAATCCGTTTTGGACAATAATGTTATATGACCCGTTAAACCTATTTTCGATCCGTTTCACTCGTTTTGTGATTAAATAACCATTAAAATCCTATGGCAACATAGGCAAATTCAAAATATACGTGGTTTGGCACATTAAAGAGAATATAGCAAGATTAAATAAATAAAAAAAAAGGTTGGCCCTGGGGGTGTAAATTAAAATCTTAATTTTTTTATGAGATTAAACTTATGCCTTTGACATCCCTCTCTAATAAAAGACAATCATGATTCATGATTCATGGGACATCATTATTCCTCATTCAATTGTTTTAATAATTTGTTAAAACTGTGCATTAATTAAATTCATTTCTCATATCATTAATTGTTTTGATAATTTGTTAAAACTGTACGATAAATTGTCAAGATTTTAAAGGTTTTCAGAACAAAAAAAGCCTCTTCTTTCCACCTTTATTATTTGGACTCAATCTACGCATAGAAATGGTAATAGAGAGACAACAAAACATTGAACCAACAGTATAAATTTTTACTTAAATATACATGACTAGTGTACGCGGTCAAGTATTAGATATGGCAAAACAACTCGGCCATCGAGCCCGCCCAACCAACAATCAAAAGTGTATGCATTATATGGACGGAAAGCGCAAGCGGCCGGGATCATTCAATACAACAGTACGAACACGATTCCAAGCATTAGATGTCACTTGACTAGTGTGCTTAAATATATCACGGATAAGTGAACATGAGAGTATTAATATTAAAAAACAGTAACAAAAATTCTCTAAAAAAACACGTGAACTTAGAGCACAAGCACCTAAAATATAAGAAAAAACCGGACAATTTGAAAGGGGAGAACCTTAACTTGTTCTTACTTCCTGTACATGTGTGTGCGTTATGCAAATAATAAAGTGGCTCATAGGCTTGCACGTCTTGGATCCAATTTTTACGGGGATAAAGAACTCTTTAATTAGTGTTGCTAGGGAATTCCTTACCCAAAGACATTAATTTGTCGTAATTGTCTTCATATCCCTAAGGGGAATGATTAATTTATAATTATTCTTAAATTCAGGATAATGCATAATTTTCCCGAAGAATAATGTTTATGAATTAAGAAATCTTGAAGCTCTTGTATTTGATTTTTATTCGAACGTTTTCTTTTAATGTTTATGAATTCAAATACAATTATGATTTTTATAACTTTTTTCTTTTAATCAAATTCCTAATTCTACTTAAATAATAATTGTACCTAATAAAATAGTAACAGTTGTGTCATTTGTGATGTCTTTTATCGGACGACACGCAAATACAAAACAAATAAGAAAAGGAAAAAGGAAAACGAAAAGTTAACTTTTTTTCTTTTTTTTGACAGAGAAAAACGAAAAGTTAACTTATAATCCCAATTCATTTGTTGTTGGGGTTTGGGGTTTTAACACAGTGCGATTGGGATTGGTACCAGAAGAAGAAGAAGGAGGACCGAATTCCTAAAACCTGTTCAGATATCCAAGAAATTTGTGGTGGGTTCGTCGAATAGGTATTAAAATTTTAATCTTTTCGATTATTGTTTCAGTCTTGAATGGATAAATTGCCTGCGTATGAACCCTATGCAATTTATGCGTGTTGAGGATGTATATAAATTATCAAGATAATTTTTTGAGAATTGGTTCTGTGGTTTTTAGTGTATTCTGATCTGACAAGCGATAAACACCGTTGTATCTGGAAATTCTTTATTAATCTCAACCTTTGTCAGCAATGGCGAAGGGAGACCTCCAATCACGGACTGTAAAAGGATTACACCGATTTACATTTGAGAATTATTACTCACTCTGCAGACATGCTTATAAGGAACAGCACTTCAGTAGTGGTTCTTTTTTCGTGGGAGGTTATGAATGGGTTGTCACTGTCTCCCCTTATTTGACATTTGACGATAAGATCACTGATAAAACTACTCCTGAAGATAAATCAAGACATGAATATGTTGGTTTTCATGTCGCTCTTATGAGTGCAAGCACTGATGGAGTTCATTGCTTTCTCAAGATCACATTACTCGACCAGAGTGGTGAAGGCAATCATAAAATTGCATCTTTCTTTGATAGTGATGAAGGCCCTTTCTTGGCGAAGACCAATCAGAAGTTGGGCTTTCCTGACTTCATCAGACGACGTCTCCTTGATGATTCTTGCTATGTCAAGTATGATTGCTTGAAGATCGAATGCACACTTGGCGTTGTATTGCCTTCTGAAACTGAAGCTGAGATAGCTCACCCATCTGATGTTTCACTATGTGATGATCCCGGGCTTGATTTTCTTGGCATGTTGGAGACTGGCGAAGGTTTTGATGTCGTTTTTTATGTGAAGGGCGAAAAGTTTCGTGCTCATAAGGTGATATTGTCAGCACGATCCTCCTTCTTTGAGTCTTTGTTTCATACCGATCAGTTGGAAGAAATCATTCTCACAGGCATCGAGCCTCATGTGTTTAAGGTGTGTCTACGTATTACATTTATAATGTGTACTGTCTGTACATTGGATGATTGTAGTTTTAACACCTTTGTATTACTCTCTTTTCAACAGGTTTTATTACACGTTATATACAGTGATAATCTCCCAGAAGATGAGAAGTCTTCGGCAGATGGATATGCTTTTGGGCCATCGGTATCAGCCACATTTGCAGCCAAGTTACTCCCAGCAGCGATTGCATGTGATGTGGTTCGTCTTAAAAACATTTGTGAATCTCATCTGTGGAGAAGCATGTCCCTTAAACGCTTTGTAGATATTCTATTACTAGCTGACAGATGCAAGGCATCTTCACTAAAACATCTATGCTTTGAGTATGCTGCTAATGCTAATTTCCATGCTGGTAGGCATCACTCCATTTCTTTTTTACTTTTTTCTTGGCTTGCTTGCATTTCTTTGGATTGAATTTTGAATTCTTACAATTCTGCTGCAGCACTTGTGGAACTGGGCAGCTTCGCGTACCTTGACAGGGTAGGCCCATTATCGCTGGTTGACGAATTGTATGACTATTTACTAGCCCGAGGGATGCCATTTTCGCATCTAAGATAAGCTCACTGAATTAAGCAGATTTGTGCAAATGCTTGGATAAGAAGCGGATCAGTTGGTTCAGTCTTGTATTTCATATTAAGTTGGCTATTTTTCATTTTGTGCAGTCAGTTGATATGAACTCTTTTATCAGTCTAGTTTTCTCGGATCAATTGTATCAGTTGGCAATTATTACTTGTGTCGGTATCTTTGTCTTAGTGGTGTGATATTGTGGCAGTATGACCTTGAACAGGCTGAGATTTCACAAGTCTTGGATTAATTCGCGACAATTTTGCCAATAATGATGCGAGTGGAACGACGTGAATGAGAAATGGAAATAGAGCATAGAATAGGTTCTCAGATTTAGAGCACAGGTAGGGGTTAGGATGGCTTAATGAGAGGTGAGATAAATATAAAGGTTCATTTATAGGCTTTCAGGCTGAAAATGTGGAGAAAGGGTTGTTTAGCTATGGTATTTGGTCCAGCAGTGATATATATATATATATAATGTGATTGGCTTAAAGAAAGTGAAACCTTGAAAAGCCAAATTGAAATTGCTCGTACAAAAAATGAATTTCATATGGAAAAATGCTAATCACATAGGCAAAATGTTTGCTGCCACTTCGTTACCTACAGAGAAACTTATCCCTAAGACCTAATAATAATAACCATGACTTATCAGAACAAAGTTCAACACAAAAATCATCATTTAAATGTATTTAAAGATCCTTGTCGTGCTCCATTTTTGCATACAAAGGCCCAAACATACCAAAAACAGACCTCTTCACAGCATATAATATTTTGCGGAATGAATCATGATCCCACGTAAGCATGCGAACCACATTAGCCGAGCATATAATATTTTGCGGAATGAATCATGATCCTACGTAAGCATGCGAACCATATTAGTGGAACCACCACATCTAGCTTTGAAATCTGCATATTAATTAAGAACATTAAAATTCTAATTAATTATTATAAAATAATATAATTTCAAATTTTGAATAATAAAAATATTACATACCCGGTACTCTCTTTTCCTTTATAATCGAACTCTTAAGCAACTTCCTAATAGAAAGAGATGATTTCCGAAAAAGAGGGGAAGATTTCTTTTTTCTCTTGAGTCTTCTTTCCTTTCGAGGGAGAGAGAGAAGGGTTTTGGAGAGCTAGAATAATAGACAGAGATGATTTCCGAGAGAGAGGGGAACTTTTCTTCTTTTTCTTTCAAGAGAGAGGTTTTCCGGCTCCAGCTAGGGTTTAGTGTTAGAGAGAGACAGAAGCTAGGGTTTAGTGTTAGAGAGAGAGACAGAGAGGGAGAGAGAGACATAAAAAAAAAAGTGTGTTTATGGAGAAGAAAGGGTAACATAACGATGGAGTCTCTGAGAGTCTACTCTGATGAAGATATTGTTGGGTGTTGCATGGGGTCAGTGTGCGCACTTCGCCCTTTTTGTCTCTTTCTTTACATTCCTAGGCCTTCATTAATAAATTCCAATTCCCTTTTAACTTTCTGCTGTACTCGATCTCTTTTTTTTTTTTTTTTTGTACGACAAAATTATAACCTTTGTTTTCTTGCACTCAAATCCCAAAAAGAAAATTACGTACTTTTCCCTTTTTTTTGGCCTTAA
>JBBMKE010000003.1:11919172-11933346 GCA_037834125.1 Lippia alba
CCAAGTAAGTTTCTTACAAGCCAACCAATATGTTTCTTGCTTTCATTGTCTGTTCATGATTAAAAAATGGTTTACATCTTCATAGGACGAGAATCTCAAATTTCAAGCAAACTTTGTCTTGGAATCATATCGAATTTGACCAATTAAATTAAGAAAATCCAACTCATAATTGGCTTTCTCATTTGATTATTAGCCGTCCATTTAATAATGTCCTCACACTTGTCAGCATTCAATAGTTGTGTTTCTTTTATAATAGTTCCTGTTTAGGTAGCCGCGGCGAGTTACATGATTCCAACATCATCGGAGCAAGGTTCTTGTTGTGATGAATTGACTAAACTGCCCCTTTTGTCGAACAGGTGTGCCGAGGACGACATGGAGAAGTATGGGATTCATCTGCTTACGTTGTCGCACGTGTACGCGGTGCCACAGCTGAAGCAGAGGTGTGCGAGGGGATTGGCTAGTCGGTTGACGGTCGACAATGTGGTGGATGTGCTTCAGCTCGCGAGATTGTGCGATGCGCCCGATCTTTACCTCAAGTGCATGAAATTGTTGTCCACTAATTACAAGGCTGTTGAGAGGACTGAGGGGTGGAAGTTCTTGCAGAAGCACGATCCGTATCTTGAGCTCGAGATATTACAGTTCTTTGATGAAACAGAATCGGTATGTGTCCCAACAAATTCTTTGAAATTCGAATAGGATAGAGTTGGAATGTTTTTGTTTAGCAGAAAAAGATTGGATTTTTACCATCATAATTAATGTGTTCTTTGGTTTTACAGAGGAAAAAGCAGATGATGAGGCATAGGGAGTCACAGAAATTGTATATACAACTCAGTGAAGCAATGGATTGTCTCGAGCATATATGTTCCGAGGGATGCACGAGTGTGGGCCCGTATGACATGGACCCTAGAAAGCACAAGACCCCTTGTAGCAAGTTTTCGACCTGCCAAGGCGTTCAGCTTCTGCTCAAGCATTTCGGCACCTGTACAAAGAGGGTTAATGGTGGATGTTCGCGCTGCAACAAAATGTGGCAGCTATTCAGATTGCACTCTTCCATCTGTGATCAGCCTGATGAATGCAGAGTTCCCTTGTGCAGGTAAAAAACAAACCCCGTCTCAAAATCATGGTTCTTGATTAGGTTTTCATTGACAACTATGATAGCCAATTAATTGGAATTATGATTTAGGTGTGCTATATTTAGTCTTTTTGGTTGAGTTTTTATGATCATCTTAAGAAAATGCCGAACTACACTTACCACACCCGAGGTTAGGTACAAATTAATCCTCTCGGTTGAGAAATTGCGGTGTGAGTTATCACAGAAAGTACACCATTGTTGCTCAAACCAACGTTAGGGGTAGTAAACGTAATTCATCCTAAAGTAAATTAAGTCTTTAGAATAGATATACCAAATTACGAAATGATCCGAATGAATCTGACGGTCGAGGTACTGATAGGTCCCATAACTTATCTTTAGTCTTTGCCAACCAACCCTAAAATGCATTGACTATTGACGGCATATGATTTACTACATTAATTTGCTCTACTAGAGGAATCAAAGCTGTCATTGTAGGGTCATCTTTATTCCTCTCATCTGTTTCATGGAGCCCTCCTTTGTTTTCCCTTTTCCCCTTAAATGGTGGTGTCAATGTCCGTTTATGATGACTTTGCTAGATATTTCTAACCTAAAAAGAACTATTTCAAACCTCGTTCAATCAGAAAGCGACACGGCACAAATCACAATTCAATTCGCTTGACATGTTTAACTTATGTTTTCCTTTTTTTTCTTGGTTAACAGACAATTCAAGTTAAAGGCTCAACAAGAGCGACGTGGGCATGATTCTTTGCGGTGGAGACTACTCGTGAGGAAAGTGGCGTCCGCGAAAGCCATGTCCTCGTTGTCCGTCCTGAAGAGGAAGAGAGAGGATGGACCAAGAATGGGGAACATGGCTCATATGAGGGGCTTCAATTTATGAATCTTGGCTTGATGAAATTGAGCAGATATGATGGTCATGGTGCTGTTTTCATGTAGATGTTGTTGAGATGATAGTTGATGCTGTGTGTATAGCCTTTAGTCCCTATGGTTTTGTCTGGGGTTGGTAGCCTAATGAGAAATAGTAATCCAACTAATGTGGGGGCTGTAATCATAGTGATGATAGTCTTGTGAATGAATGAAATGGTTTGTTTGTCAATCTTTTCTTGTCAATTTTTGAGGAGTTTGTCAATCTCTCTCAATTACGATATAATTTTGAAACCAAGAAGAAAGATGCATGTACTGCCAACGGGTTTCGTCTAAGTAGTTGAAGATTTTTTTTTAAGATAATAATCTCGGTTCGAATCTTTATGACCACATTAAAAAAAAAAGAATTATTATAATTGGTGTAATTTAGCTATCCATAAAATATTAGGTTATCTAGATATTTAGTGTTTGAAATATTCTTGAAACATTAGTAGATCAGAACAAATTTTACAGTTTAGAGATCTTGTATTCAAATTTTATATTACAAATTGTATATTTTAGTGGGCGACCCACTTTGCAGGAAAAACAAATTAATAAATTTGTAGTTAGCTTCATTCTTGATAAAACTAAAGAGCAAGTGGCCATTCAATTGGCCTTACGTTAACCAAGCCTACAAACCAATGGAAGCTTATCCATTCATGACTTCATTTTGGTGTATTATTTATAACCATTTGACAAGTTGTGTGTTCCTTCTATTCTTGGTTTTTACTTTTTATAAAGCAATAAAAATAATACTATACCTCCATTCCAATCAATATAACAAACTCAAAATAATAAGTAACTGACAAATATTATTTAGTTGTATCAAATACTTTTTACGTAATAAATTTATAAAATATTTCGTATTGCAATGAATCGTTTCATTTCTCAAATAATTGAGACAAAGTTCGATCGAGAGTAAATTGAAGACCGCAAGAGGGATTATAGTTTGGAATGTTTCTTTCCTAGAAACAATGCGACATACATGAACGTGAACGTTTGTTCAATTTGACCAAATTCATTCATCAAAAGTGGCCAATAAATCAAGTGAACTATAATCTTGGGGGACTTGGAATATAATATTATTGAAGGATAATAAGTCTCTCAATTCATTTGTTTAAGTGGCTCAACATCATCAACCAAATCTGAAAAATCTAGGTGATCTTGATACAATATTAATTAAAAACATTTGAATTCGTCAAATAAATAGTTTTTTCTAAAACTTTGTTGCTCACAATTTGTAACGTGATTTAAGCCTCTGTTTGCAAACATCAGAAAAAACTAAAACGCATTCCAACTATTTTAAATTGTTTTTCTCGATTTTTAAGCATTCAAAAATATAATTTTTATTTATTTTAAACAGAAACAAGTTAGAAGTCACATGCATTTATAAAACTCTTTTTTTTTTCACTTTCGTTTCTAAATTTTAGGTTATCTTCCTCATAAATGTAAACTCGATGTTTATCAATTTATTTTTATACACTCACCTTTTTTTTAAATTCAGTTTGTAAATTATTTTTCCAAACTCTGATAATGTTTACATACTTTTATACGATAAATCTTCTATTTTATTTGTGTATTTCATATTTTGTTTATTTATATACACATGACAGGTGTATAGATAGACATCTGAGATTAAAAAGTTAAAAATAATCGTGATATATATGAAAAAAATTAAAAGAATTTTATTATAACTTCATCCGTTTATTAATATTTATGATGCACAATATTTTTAAAAATATTTTTTTATTCGTATCGTGTTATGTTAGATACTAATTATGGTTATGCTCTTATCATGTGTTCATATCTGTGTATTATAAATTAACAGAGTTGAAATATATGAATGGACTAAAGATAAAGATACAAATGAAATAAAAAATTCAAAGCCAATTTAAACCATCCGTAACTTCTACTATTTTATATATGGGGAGGGAATGTCCGTAAAATCCTACGTGTCCTTTTTTTATTGGAAAATAAAAATCTACTTCTACAAAAGTTTACGTAATTACCAACGTAAGCAACGTTAGATTCACAACACACGCCCTTACGTAGTGCACCATCTTTACCTAATAAAATATCTTACTAATCATTAATCCCATAGAATTTCCAACACTTGTCTATCAATTTCCCTTGTTTTGTGGATAAATAAAGGGTCCCTTTTCAAGTTCAGATATTTTTTTAATGGCGTGCGGCAAAGTTGAGTTCTTAATCAAATCAATCCATGTATATAATATATATATGTCAAGAGAGTCCAAATTATCGAAATATTAGCTTCATCGAATGGAATCAAAAGACCCCATTTGCATAGTTTATTGATTTGATGCAATGTATCCATTAATAAATATCTTAATTTTTCTTGAATTCTTAACCGTTGAATGATGAAAATTTTGATAGAATTCGAATTTTCAAAATATTAATTAGTTTCACCAGATGGAATAAAAAAATTCCATTTACATAGTTTATTAATTTGATGCATTGTGTTGATTAATATATATTTTTTTCTTTTCTTGAATTCTTATATACATAACTGTTGAAGGATAAAAATTTAGGTAGAGTCCAAATTCCTGAAACATTAGCTTCATTAGATAGAACCAAAGGACCCATTTGCATGGTTTATTGATTTGATGCAATATTTTGATTTTTTTTTATGAATTCTTATATACATAATTGTTGAACGATCAAAATTTCGATAGAATCTGAGTGCTGGAAAGTTCTCCACTTGCCGTGGGAGGCTAAGCTTCAGCATATTTACAGAGAGTGGAACGAGGGAGCCGATCGCTTGGCGAACATGGGGCACGACATTAGCACGGATTGCATGGTTTGGGACTCGCCTCCTAACGAGTTTTAATTTGTTTTGTTGGTTTCTTTCTGTTTTGCCCTTGTTGGGCGTCCGAATGACCAAAAAAAAATTCGATAGAATCCAAATTTTCGGAATATCAACTTCACCAAACAGAATTAAATGACCCCATTTGCGTGTTTTATTGATTTGATGCAATGTACCGATTAATAGATATTTTGATTTTTTTGACTTTTCTTGATTTTTTGTATACATAATTGTTCAACAGTAAAAATTTCGATAGAGTCCAAATTTTCGGAGTATTAGCTTCAGTGAATGGAATTAAACGACCCCATTTGCATAGTTTATTGATTTGATGCAGGATGTCGATTAATAGATATTTTAATTGTTCTTAAATTCTTACACATAATTGCTCAACTATGAATTGCAACTTCAAATTCTCGAAATATTAGCATCACCAAATGGGAATCAAATGACCCTATTGGCATAGTTTATTGATTTGATGTTATGCATGGATTAATAGATATTTTGATTTTTTTTTTTGAGTTTTAGGATATACAACTCAACAAAAAAAATAGTATATAATCTGATATTGTATAAATTGTAGTAAATATACAAAAGAGAGTAAAAAATAACAAATTAATAAATTCAATTTTAGATTACACACTGCATTTACGTTCAACGGTCTCAAAAATCTGAATTCTGACAATATGAAATAACACTAATGAAAAATAACAGAAAGAAGTAGCTTTAGAAACTAGAATCTAAGTTGGATTTTCTCTCCTAATGGAATCATTGCAATCTTGATTTAAAACTATATAGAAGACTAACCAATAAAATATACTTGAAATCATTCAATATTTGTAATGATCAAACTATATAGAAGACTAATCAATAAAATATACTTAAAATTATTCAATATTTGTAATGATCGAAGCTAATGATTTCAAGTGGCATGTCACGGTTCATGATTTTACTTTCTTTTGGACAAGATGCATGGGGGACAAAACCCCGCTGGTATTCATTGCCGATGGAAAATTAGAGCAATTTGGAATCTTCCCAATGTCCATATAATTTAACCATTGTCTTCTCTAAGTTGACACCAATTCTTGGTGGATTCTCTAAGTGGCAAATTTGTGGTGAATTTTAGGACACCAGCATGGGATCTTGTCGGCATGTTCTGATATCTGATATATTAATCTTAAAATCTTGGTCTAATCAAATTAAGTGACGATAATCTTGGCAGACTTTGGATTATAAATCATATAATATAACAATTTTTATTCAAACGAGTATTTTGAAGGATAATCGGTGTGTCACATTTAGAATACACGGATAAAAAATGATGACACAAACGTAATAAAATACGAATGTAATAATATTATATGATATACCACAACATAATATAATAAAATAAAATAACATATGGTTTTAGAAGTAACATATACGATGATGTCAATATGTTTGTCTTGACCAACATGATATACCATTCTGAAAACTTTGTATATGATCTTGATTCTATGTTTAAATGTTTGAATTTGTCAAATAGATAGCTTCTTCTTCTTCCTTTTTCTTTGCAATTTTGTGCTCGACAGTTGAAGTAATTTATCGATAAAAGATCCAATTTTCCCCATTTCTGATTAGTTCCTAAAGAAAATTTTATATTAATTGACTGAAAATAAAATAATAATTTATTATTGCTTAGAGATAAATTGTCTTGAACGTAGAATATATATATGATTTAAAGAAACTCATGAAAAACATGGTTTTGAACTTGAAATTTCAACGTAGGAAAATAGTGGAAGGAAGTCAAATAAAAGGCAAGGAATTGTGCAACGATCTTGTATAATTTTTCTAACATTACAAACTGAAAAATAAACTAAGTTTATTTAATCTTTCATTATTGAATTTCACATCATATTTTTATGATATATTATTATTTTAATCGACGTTAAATTCACGACACATACCCTTGCGTGACGCATCATCTTTTTCTAATAAAAAATCTTTTGTCACATAAACTTTTACATTTGTCAATCTTTTCCCCCTTGCATAGTGGAGAAGGGACCCTTTCCAAGATATGATATTTTGAAATGGTGCATGCAGCAAGATCAATTCCTAGATCTCATCAAGTTTTTTAATAGCAGTTAACTTCAGAAAATATCATTCAATCATATATTACATGTGGTATTTGACATTTGTTGTGTGAGAAAAATTTTAATATATGTATATAGTTACTCGTCCAATTCCTCCTCTTCTTTTATTCTCTCTTGTTTTTATTATTTTTCGTATTAATCTAAACCCTTGTTATATTGGTCGAATATTAGGGTTTAACTCTTTGTCTAACGTCTCAGTTAGACATCATCATATGACATTTTTCTCTTTATCGGACTTATCCATAAGACTCTTTTACTATTCTATCAAATTATCTCTGATATCTATAACTGATCGAGTGTTCCTTCGCATATAAACTTTCAAGAAAGAGCTTAACCAGCCAACTGATCCCGAACATATGAACTCTTCCCATTATGCTATTCACAAGATTAACATTGGTCATGTATTCTAATTAAACATAATTTCATCATATATATATTTACTTATTTTTATATCTTTTCGTATTTATGTATTGTATCGTATTTGTATTTTGTAGCATCAGCATTAGGCGGATCAACCAAAATAATAACAAGGTGAACTGACCTATTTTTAATGTCACCAAAAAAGGTCCAAATGTTTAGGTATGATCGATCTTGACCAATTAAATGGGAATCAAAATGCTGCACACAAAGATGAAAATAAATGTCAAAACTACTTTTGATAAGTCTATTAATATTCAATTCTACCAAACAACATATACAAATGGTTAGATGGAAAAAGTAATGCAAAAACGATACAATAATAACGATAAAATAATTAACTACACATATATAAGACAATCTAACTAAACATATATTGTACCGGACTGTTTAGTACTTAGGAAGGTAGGATCCAAACTGATCTATGATGCATGATCTAACGATACTTTTAAAAATATCATTTTATTGTGTAGTGTCGTATTAGATACTAATGTAACACATCGTATCCAACATTCCTCACATGTGAAATTTTAAAAAAATTACATGTCATTATATTTGTATCGTAAAGTATATGTGTATCGTCGTATTTATATTCGTGCATCATACTTTATAACTATAAAAAAAAGTCTGGAGAAATATTTGAATATTCACATATATATATATATATATCACAATTATTGCAGGTGGTTGTCACCATTCATGCATGGGGGACCAAAAGCCCTTGGTATTGTCCATAGAAAATGAGAGCAAAATTCGCACCAACTATGGAATCTTCCTAATGTTTCCATTTAGTATTCTTCTTCTCTAGCTGGTGCACTTTATTTATTTTCTTGTTTGGTGGATTTCCCAAGAGGCAAAATTCTAGTGAACTTTGGGGCACAAGGGGACACTAAGGTGGAGGGGACATATATAACATAACAATTACATAAGCATGGGGTGAATAATCATGGCCTATGTCATATTCTCATGTTCTATTTTTGTGTGTAGATAAAGAGGAAAAAAAAGATTAAGTGACAAACTTATATGGTCTAGAAAATGCAATTTGGGGCCACTAATTTCTATACTTTTAAGTTAATTTATTAAATCACAACAATAATATATATAGATTACAGTATCAAAAAAATGTGATAATAACTAGCACCGTGTAATTGATACATATCGTACAAGTCCGTTGGATGCCAGAATAATCCGTAAATCTATCAAATATAAATCAAATCAAAATCATTATATATACTTAAAAGATATCCATTGATTACATTTATGCTCCCCGACAACAAAAGTATTACAATTTGAATATTAATAAGATGGTGATCAATATGTATTTGTTAACATGTACATATTCTTGAATCTCGATTCTTGAATTCAATGTGCTCCTTTTCTTATCTGTTCCCCACCACAGTACACCTTTCGGCGTATGTGCACAACATTGGTACAATGGGGTGTCCAAGGACTTTGGTAATACCATGATTTTGATCACTTTTAGACTTTTATTGACTAACAAAGTTGGCACTTTTAATCATGATGATCAAGAGAGAGCTCGTGCAGATTTCTTACTTCTGAATCTCGTATGGACTTCCCTTTGTGTGATATCCTTTAATCTTTTTATTCCTCTTTTAGGGCTTGTGGGCTCTCAATGTCTTCTTAATGACCATTAAAACATAGAAAAGAAAGCAATAGTAACTACCCTGTATTTTTCTAATTCAAACTTGGTTCAGCTTAACTCAACCAATTAGAAAGGCAAGCATGTTATACTTGTCATTTAATTTGTAGTTTTTCCTATATTTTTCACCAACCACACGATAAGTAAAAAAGATTCACCCCTTATTATATTAGTTTGGTCGAGCCAGACTTAGAATAGAATTAGATACATTGTATTATGTTTGAACTTTTGTTTTCAAAAAGTTTCTAACTATAGCACCATTTAAGATCCTACTTAGTTACAAATGCAAAGATGACTTGTAACAGTTGTAACAAATGCCTAAATCAATCGTATCTAATACTTTCCACTTACCAATTAGTTATATTTAGAGTTATTGATGTTGGAATTGGGGTTGGGGGCGGGTTGAATTTTACTTCGAATATGAATATAATTGAATTTTATGTTTTTGTGATCTACAAAAAAGTATGTGGTATTATGTCTGACTATAAATATTGTAATTCGAAATAAATTGATTTAATATAAAATTGTGGAATGGTCCTTTAAAAGATTTGAATCGGAGGTTTTATATCCTATTATTATAGTTTTATCTTTTAAAATAAGATCCTATGAAAAAATCGGATGCATACATCATTGTATGCAATAATGTATTTTTTGTAATTTGTATAATAGTTTATCATTTTTTTAAATATTTTCTTTCCGAAACTTTAAATAACCTATTTCAAATGAATTTAAGGAAAAATAGTGCCAAATTCATTAGTAATTTCTCAAATAAATATTATATATTAGTATTTACCTTTCATTTTCTTTTAATTTTAAGATTTCATGATCAATTGAGCCGGATTTATTATCGGGTTCAAATTCAACATTTTTTAATTCGATCCAAATCCTAGCCGTCTATGGTCCCAATTAAAATGCAAAACATATTTGAAAGCCATTCCTTGCAACTTTTTAGTTTACTTTGAGCTATTAAATTGGGTGGGCTGATTTATACGCCATAATAAATTCTTTACTTTGTTTGTGTGTGGGCCTGTGGGAAAACAAACCAATGGCCTGGATAAATTAGTCATCTCCAAAAACTATTGTTCTAGCCGCATTACGAACTAAAGAGTGAACCACAACATTGGCCACACGGCTAACAAACTGAAACTTGACCAAAACTTCTACCAAAATGCCACTGATTTGGTGAGAAATTCTACCTCCTTTTTCACTTCTCAAAAAGAGCGGTAGCAGAGTAAAAAACTATTTAAACTAGTTTTAACAGAGCCCAAAAAAGTAAACATGGTAGATAATAAAAATTCTAAAATTAGTAATAAGCCCAAACACAAAATGTAAACAAGTACCCTTTTTTTAAGTTGAAAAGCATTGCACATTTGTCCATTTTTCATAACCCAAAACCATTGAATTAGTAGATAATTTGATAAGCCCAATCTACCCTTATTGGTCATTATAATGCTTAGTAAATAGGCCCAAGGAATGAAGTGCTAAAACCCATTTGTTTGGGCCCAATTACTTTGGGTTACAAGCCCGCAAATATATTTTTGAATCTATACATATTATTAAGCGAAAGACCCAAATAATAACCGTTTTTGGTCTCTTGGACTCTTTTTCTATTTATTTATCTTCAATCTATTTTTTTCTCTTACGTTTTTATCTCCTTTTTCTATTTATTTATTTATTTATTTATTTACTTCTCTTATATTTTCTTAACTTATCTTTTCTCAACTCATTTCAATTTTTTTTTCTTTTGGATGACTTTTTTTTCAAAAATAGTATTGCTTGATATTTATGTCTTTATGCTATTTTTATATTAAATTCAATAATTACATTAAAAAGAATAATAAAATATATATTAATATAAAAATTAATTTATATATATTTTAAACAAAAAGTTTTATAATTCGCACACGCAACGAGTGTGACAAAGTTACTAGTATTAATTAAGAATTTAAGATATAACCTATATATATACATATTATTAAGTGTGGCTTGGACTCTTTCCTTTTCTGTCCTGACTTTTTAACCTTTTCTTTTCCTCTCTTTATAACCGTCGGGCTTATTTATTTTTTTTCTCTTTATTTATTTATTAACTTTTCTAATCTATTTTATTTTTTTATTACCTCAACTACATCTTTATTTTATCTATCTTCTCTCACCTTATTTTAAATTTTTTTAATGTAATTTTTTTATCTTTTCTCCTAACATTATATATTTTTTATTTATTATAATTTAATAATTATATTAATATTAATTATAAAATAAAAATAATATAAAAATTAATTTTAATATATTTAAATAATATTATTATTTTTATTTGCACACACAACTAGTGTGCAATATTTATTAGTTATTAAATTAACTGAGATACCCTTAACATAACTCCTTTGGTCTCTGCACTCTAAGATTATTATTTTTTATATATTTTTCTCGCGTTATTATATATTTATCTCTTTGACTTCTTTTCTTTTTTCATTAACTTCCACATTTTTATTATATATTTTCATTCTTTCCCTATATTTTTTAATTTCTATTTTTTATGTTTTTCAAAAAAATTTAATTATATTATAAATAATTGTAAAATAAATATCAATATAAAAACTTTATTTTAAATATATATTTAAATAATAATAATTTCATTAATAGTTACATATTAATTTTAAGAATGGACGCGTCTCGTTTGAAGTTTCTATTTTCAGTTAAAGTTCCATTGTTGTTCAGATCATTTTAAAAATTAATAAAATATTAAAAGATATTTTGATAAATTCAACAAAAATCAACGGAACGTTACCGAAAGAGAGAACCTCAAAACGACACATTTATTCTAAAAATCAATACGCAATTTTTTAAATATATAGACAGAGTCGTGAAGGTGAAAATTAAAAATATAAAAAATAAAAGAACAAAATTTTTAATTAGAAGAGATAAAAAAAGTAGAATATCAAATAAGGAGTACAAATATACATAAAAAAATTCAAAATTTAAAGGCGCCCCCCCTGTCTCAGTTACAGGATAAAGGGGATGCATATAGCCAAAATTTTTAAGAATCTAGACGTAATTTGCGTATTGATCATTGACTTATGAAATATAGGAAATTTGCCTGTAATAGTCAACTCCATAATTTCAGTGAAATGTAGTCATTTCTCATTGTCATCAACGCTACAAAATCTTGAACCACAGAAACCAAACCAAGAACCACCAACAATGGCGGCACCCGATTCAACCAATCCGGCTCTCAACCCGGATACTGACGCTCCGGTTCAGCCAAATCTCGAGCTTTCCCAGTTCGCAGCGGGCTGCTTTTGGGGAGTGGAGTTAGCTTTTCAGAGAATCGAAGGTGTCGTCAAGACTGAAGTGGGTTATTCACAGGGCAATGTTCATAACCCCAATTACAGACTTGTTTGTTCGGGATCCACGAACCATGCTGAGGTGGTTCGGGTTCATTTCGACCCCAATGTTTGCCCCTACACCACTTTGCTTGATGTCTTCTGGGGTAAGCATGATCCCACCACTCTCAATCGCCAGGTATGATGGGTGTGTTTTTTTTTTTTCTTGATTTGATTTGGGTTTTGGAACTGGTTTTGGGTTGTGTGGTTGTTTTTTGTGGATTTGGTTTGACGGTGGTTGTGTTGAGTGAATTGGTGATGCATGTAGGGAAAAGATGGTATCTTTTTTGTGGATTTCTTTTGAGGTTTGTGTGAATTGGTGTGTGTATAGGGTTAAAATGGTTTCTTGTGATCATAACATCTTGAAATGTGTGTGTGCAGCCCATTTTTGTGTTGTGTTGAGTTTTTTCCTTAATTTGGATGATGGTTTGGTTTTAGTTTTGAAACTGCTTTTAGCTTATGTGATTCTTCTTTCTGAATTGAGCTTTATAGATTGGTGTATATATTGGGAAACAATGCTGTGTGTGCGTGTGCAACCTATTTTGGTGTTATCTTGAAATAATTGAATATTTGTGAGGATTGATCACTTGCCTAACCATTTTAGTGCTGTCTTAAAAAACATGTGTGTGTGTGTGTTTAACTTGGTGAAAAGAGGAATCTTGGTTGTTTGAATTAGCTGTTCATCGTATCTCTTTGTGCAATTCTTTTACAGGGGAATGATGTTGGCTCACAGTACAGATCAGGGATATACTTTTACAACGAAACACAGGCTAAATTAGCTCGGGAATCGTTAGAGGCAAAGCAGAAAGAGATCAATAACAGGAGCATTGTCACTGAAATTCTTCCAGCAAAGACATTTTATCGGGCTGAAGAATATCACCAGCAATATTTGGAGAAAGGCGGAAGAAATGGTGCAAAGCAATCGGCCGCTAAAGGCTGCAATGATCCCATCCGATGCTATGGTTGATAATAATAATATTGCATCACATACTAAGGTATATGCGCATATTTGAAGTTTAAGTATTTAAAATTACAATAACAATTGTGTTCTTGCTGAATAAATTGCGCATGCGGGACAAAAGACATGTTTATTTCTTTAATGTAATGCAATTACATAGAGTACATGGATATTCTGTGTGAAGTTGACAAATGACTGTATAATGGTAAGACTGTTGATAATATTTATGAGGAAAAGGAAATATGAAAATTTGAAATGTGACTTTAGAGTTCGTCTCTGGGGGAGGATTTTGTCGATCCTCCTGGATTGTTTGAGGAGTTTTTAACCGGATAAGAAGCTTCCATTGCTATTCCACAAAGTCCCTCTTTTTTCTCAATCCCACGTTGCATCCTGATATAACCTCTTTCTCCCCATTCTGGCCCCCATGAGTTTCTCACAATCCAGTATTTTGTCCCATCAAGAGTCGTTCCGTACCCTACTATCGCCACCCCGTGGTCCAGCTCTGTGCCGCAGTCCCCTGTGAACACTCCCTGTTGCAGAATATCTATTTAGTATAATCTTATCTGCTTTGAAAATTTAGAGAACTTTCTAAAATTTGATAAGTTTTCTGGGAATTTTCTAAAATATGATAAATTTTCCGGGCCTCCGTCGATTTTCAAGAATGAAGGAGGGTTTATCTGTAATTTTGAAGTGAAAAGAGTTTAAATTTGTGTGATTACACATAGTAGCAGACGAGGAAGTAAAAGTTAACCTTTCTATTCAGTAGATAAATTTCTCATTACCTCTGAATAGAACTGGAAATCAGAACCACTA
>JBBMKE010000003.1:11984009-11994427 GCA_037834125.1 Lippia alba
CGGTCACAATAAATAACACACACAAGGACTCAAATATATATAAAAAATAAATTGATGGGCTTTCTTACATGAAATAGAATGTGGTGAGCTCGCGTGTGACGAAGAAAATTAATCAAATAGTTATGAATATTGGAGATAACATAATATAACAGTAAATGAATTTTATGAATAATAGAAGGTGGAGAAGCAAATAGTAGAAGTCTAGACGTAGAACTGATAAAGAGTTAAACCCTAATAAAATTCCGAATCTATATAAAAATAGATTTAGATTAATACGAAACACAACACAAAATACTAGAAAATTAGAGAATGAATTCAACGAGTACTCATCATAAACAATGGGGGAGCACTTGTTTAGAAACATGGCATTGGGGTTCCATTGACCGAACAAACTAGCGTAAACAAAATTCTGCCATAAATTGTCCTAAAATTGTTGAAATTTCGAATGATGTGGGATAACATTTGCATTTTCAATTTGTATCGGATGAATCATGCAATTTCCTTTTAATTATTTAAGAGAAGAGGGTTTTGTATGAAATGAAAGTAAAGCAGTCAGAGCGATTGGAACTCAAAGTCATTATTTTGAATAAAGAATCTTCAATCACTTTGGTCAACCATTACTAACTTTTGGATGGATAGATATAATGAACCCAAAAATGTGCATTTCATACCTAATACCCTTTAATACGCCGATACCTTCTAATACACTGATTTTTTTTAAAAATATTATTTTACCTTATTGTATCAAATATTGTAACGATGCTTTTCATGTAAAAAAAAATTAAAAAATACTTGTATCGTTATATTAATATCATCTCTGCAGTACCTAATACACTAATGAGTAATGACCACAAAGTTTGGGTTACATTTTCAGTCTTCAGAAAAGCCTGATATACTGAAGAGGGCTTTAGGCCCAATCCAACTTAAGAAAAAGCAAAGACAAAAAGGGTAATACAATGAAGAAGAAAAGAAAGAACTTTCTGGCCCAATGAAGGGTATTTTCGGGAAAAAGATAATGCCCCCATGCAGGATCGAACTACAGACCTTCAGTTTACAAGACTGACGCTCTACCACTGAGCTATAGGGGCCTTTGTTCAAACTCTGAAAAAAAAATTTGATAATAAAAAATGTAATATGGAAATTAAACTGTTTTTAACTGATTTATGTTCGGCTGAAAGTGGAAAGATTTGGTTCTGTTCATAACAGGAATGTGGCTTCATAAACCATGGTTTGTGTTGCAACTTTTAGTTCAAATCACCCAAACGTCTTCTGCGCTCGTAACCGGGAACCGGCTGATCGAGGACAGAGCTAGAAATTTTAACATCCGGAAATCATACAACCTTTGCAAGATTACGGAGCGAATCAAACAAAATGCATAACCGTATGTATGTTTGAAGAGAGGAAGACGACTCTGTACCAGCCCCGGTCATGTCACCGATAACACCGATGCAGAATAAGCAATGGTAAAACGCAACTCTCTCGAGCAAGACTCTTACTCATCCATGAACATACTAAGCCAAACAAGTTTTATTAACGAAAACCTTGAAGAAAACAACTTTATTACACTTGCATTAAACAAGACATCAGTGCAGCCAACATAGTTCATATGTCACACCACAATACACATTTACCTTACAAACAGAACAGGAAATACAACAGGAAAACATCAACTAATGCTTAATCTGAGACAACATGCACCTCGCATCCTTACTATTAGGCCTCTCCTTGGGATTATCCAGAGTACAAAAGCAAGCCACCTTAAGCACCAACAGCATCTGCTCCTCGTACCCGCTCCCCAGCAGCTTCGGATCGATCGCCCTCATCGGGTCCTCGGAAGTCATCACGTTCCTCATCCACTTAACCAGACTCATCTCATCCGTATGCTGAAAGAACTCATCCGAAGGCAGCTTCCCCATCACAAGAACTCCCAAAACAACCCCGAAGCTAAAGATATCACACTTATCAGTGAACTTGAAAGTCTGATAATACTCAGGCGCGATGTACCCCACGGTTCCAGCGACATTCGAAGTCGAGACATGAGTGTGCGCGTCCGGGACCGCCTTAGCAAGCCCGAAATCAGCAATTCTGGCCTCCATCTCATCGTCCAAGAGGACATTCGCAGGCTTCAAGTCCCTATGGATGATTCGTGGGGTTCGGCTCATGTGGAGATATTCGAGTCCCGAAGCAATGCCTAAAGCAATCTTATAACGTGCCGGCCAATCCAACTCTGCCTTCCCTTGCGACACTTCCTGGATTTTATCTTGCAAGCTGCCATTTTTCATGTACTCGTACACTAAGTAATGGCAGTCGGGCCGGGGGAGATGGGCCAACAGGGGAAGGAGGTTCCGGTGGCGGATTTCGCCCACGGTTTGGATTTCGGATTTGATCTGCCTCATTTTCTTGGTGAGGAGCTTGCTGTCCTCTTCGGTGAGCTCCTCCGCATCGCGAGGCGGTTGGATGATCTTCTTGATGGCGATTTCCTTGCCGTTGCTGCCAGGCAACACGGCCTTATAAACTTCGCCACATCCACCTCTGCCTATAATGGTGAGGGAAGCTAATCCGTCTTCTTTCTCGAGGAAGGCCAAATCTTCAGGATTCTTGATCAGTGGACTAAACAGCTTCAATTTTGTATCTCTGCTGCGGCCCCGGATCAAGAACATGAGGAATTTGTAGAGTAAGGAGAAGATCAACCCGGAAAGAATGCCTGCTATTGTTCCTGCCATGAACCCGAGAATCCACCCGATTATTTTCCTTGCTTTGTTCTTGTGGTGGCGGTGGGGCTGCGCCGCCGGAGATGGGGCGGCGGCGGGCGCCACCGCTGCCGGAGATGGGCGGTTGGTACGATTCCGGGAGGTTTCGGCGAAGAAGTAACGTTTGGGGAGTCTTTTCTTTTCGTTTTGGGACAATTCCAGGGACAAAAACTGATCGAGATGATTGGAACTCGAAGGAAAAGGGCCCTCGAGGAGATTGTTGCCGGAAACGTTGATGAATCTGAGATTCCGGAAGGACTTCAGGGAAAGGGGCAATTTCCCGGCAAAGGAATTGTCGGCAAGATTCAATTTTTCCAGGTTGGGGAAGTATTTCAAGAACTTCAGGTTGCCGGCGAACTTGTTCGCCGACAAATCCAGGACCCGGAGGCGGGTTAAAGACGATAAGCCCGACGGGATTTCGCCGGAAAATCGATTTTTGCCAAGACTCAAGATTTCGAGCTTCTGGCATTCGATTATCTGAGGTGGGATTTGGTCAATGAGGTTGTTGTTCGATAAAGTTAGCTCTTTTAGCTCGGAGAGTTGACCAATGGCGGGAGAAAGTCTGCCATTGAGGCTCTGGGATTCGAACACCAAACGGGTTATTCTGAGAACGTAGGAGTTGTTTGAGAGTCTCCGTTCGCAGAATATTCCGGTGGAGTTGCAGGGATTCGGCGGCGGAGGGCGGCGGAGGCCGAGGTTGTTGTGGATGAGGAGGAGGGAGGTGAAATCTGAAGGGAGGAGAGATGGCGATGATCTGGATTGAGCAAAGAGGATTAGAGTGAAGAAAGAAAGTATGGAGAGATGGGTTTTGGCCGGAGTTGCCGCCATTGTGGGTTTCTTGGCCGCCATTGGCAGCGGCTGTGGTGGTGGTGCTTGGAGGTTGGATTTGTGACTGGAGATTGGTGCTTTCTTATTGTGTATACTTCGGCGTTGACCGGTTCTAACTTTGCTACATTTGGTCTTTGTGGAAATTTTCTGCGTGTGGGACTACAGTAATAAGTTATTGTCATGGTTGACCTATGAAATTCCTATTTTGGCCCTCTATTTTTCCATTTTCTTTTGGGAAGATTGTAATAAAATTTCTCATAATGTATGTCGAGATTTTAATCTACTCTATTATATAGGCTGCAGTGATACTAATATGATACGACTCAAATATAACGATATTATATTTTTTGTTGAATTTTTCCACCTTACAGGTGGTGTATAGCAAACATGAGTATACGATACGAGGTTATTTGTTGGGATAGGGTTATCGAATATAGTTTGTCGGAACAGTTATCGTCCGATTTAGTTCGTATGGAGCTTCAATATGTGTTAGTGGTTTCATATGAATTAAATAGTGTATTTGAACGGCTTCAAAAATGCGAGTACGACTTATCAAATGCTGATAAATTGAATGCTTGCATTTGAGATCGGTGATATGATGGAGGTGTAAATCGATGATATGAGAATAAAAAAGCATTAAGGCATCCGATCATTTGATCGACTATCACCTCCTAAGTTAATTGGGTTCAGTTGTCAAATATTTACTACTTAATTGCAGGCATTGATGGCGGATTATATCGTGTCTTCTCAACCCTATGTTATTGTAAGTGAGAATAACAAAACCAAGGGAAGGCATGATCGTCCTCCCAAATTTTGAATTTTTTTTAATTATATATATATATTTCAAAAAAATTATATTTTTGTCATTCTAAATTTAAAATTTTAGCCTCTTAATTTTTTATATTTTAATTCTCCCCATTGAATTCTAGTTCCGTCTTTGCTCCGTAAATAATTCTATTCGAAGTCTATTTCATTAGATTATGTAAGGGTATATTTCCTTTATTAAAGCCAAACCTAATTTTCTTTTCTTGAACCTTTGAGTATTTTCAATAATGTTGATTTCCACTGTGACGACTGAAAAGTCGTACTCAACTTTTTAGCCATGATATGAGATTTGGTTTTATGTACAATATTGGCTAGAAAATAGTTACTAAAACTACAATTATTAATTATTATGTTTCCAGCATGGTGTTACACATGTGGTACATCTCACTTGCTCATCAAAATATCCAACGAATACATGGGTGGGAGTTAGAATCATCCCAGCCAATCAAATACAAAATAGGTTAAGGAGTAGATCAATTAGAAATACAACTCAAATCCGACCAACGAAACTTTAATGCGATTATTTGATACATAGATACAAATACGACGCGATATGAATAAGATATGATAAAGATACAACAATATGAATTCTTTTAAAAATTTAGGACATAACATGACTCCAATACGATTATAAATAAATTATATACACAATTTTCCAATTCATCATTTAAAATCAATACAAATTGATGGACCCAAATTACACTCACATCTCCGTCGTCCACGTGTCATGGTCCTAAGTAACGCCCCTAGGGATCAGAAAGCACTTAGGCGGAACGCTCGAAGGAACGGGGCTCTCAAAAGGAGTACTCCAGCCTCTTCCTTGCCTCTCTTCCACAATAGGGGCTCACCCCCGGATTCACTGGTCTTATCCCTCGTCGCAACCCTCCCCAGAAGAACTGCCCTGCTTGGGGACTCTCCCTCGGAAGTGCCAGCCCTCGAGCTTCATACGCTTGATGTACCAAAGCTCCTCCTCCGGGCTAGACAGCTCCATCCCGAGCATTCACACGCTCGGTGGCTCTCGCACAAGCATCTCATTGTTCGAGGGAATAATCCCTTAACTGCCGCTAACACCACTGTTGTGCATAACCACCTAAAGGGTAGGTCTGACACATGCATGTCACTTTCAAGCCCTCAAGCCCACGCCACGTGTCTAGAGCAACACTTTTTCAGGACCACATAGGTGATATTAATCCACTCACACTTTCCTCAAGCTTTCTTCACCTACAAGAAACACACACACTGAACTGAAAAATCTCATCGCTACACATCCACACTTTCACAGCTTCCTCTTCTTTCCTTCATTTTTCTGGGTGTTACCCTGTCTGATAGAATCCATGCTCAATTGGGAACCCAGTTCCTAAGGCTCTTGCTAGCCTGTGATGGTCTTCCCCCTTTCACAAATATATGATGTTTGGTGTTTGATTTCCTCTCGCTTAATTCCCACACCATCACAAATAATATTAATACATTTTTTTATATTATGACATTATGAGAAAAAAATTGAAAATAAAAATAAAATGAATTTAAATTAATTTTATACAATTTTAGCAAATTTATATAATTCTCTGAAAACTGTAATCCTCAAATTTTTAGTAAAAATAATATATATATATAAATCTTTTGTGTTGGAATTATTTTTTTATTTTTAAATACATTTTACCATGTTGAATACAAATAGAAGCTATATCCGTATCCGACGCTGCACGAGATGAAAATTAGGAATATCCGTGCATTAAAATATATATTATTATATTGTATCGAATACCTCTCAATGATAAATTAAAAAAATATATGTTGTATTTGTATCCTATCCCCAATTCCATAATTATAAATCATAGCTGCTTGGTCTTTTCACATTTGGCAAGATTCTTGGAAAGCTTGTAATCAAACTCATGACTTGCTAAAAATAAAGAAAAAATAAGCAAAAGAAAGACTGACTTCATGATTTTTTTTAATGGTCTAAACGAGTGTAAACGATGTGAAATAAATGGGGAATGTTTTTCACACTCCCACTATTATAACTTATCCATGGAGGCAACAAATCATGTTCCCACAATTTAAAAGAAAATGATCCAAGAAAATTGTTTACCTGTAACGTTTTTAACTTATAATATACTAATGCTTCAGAAAATTTTATATTAAATATTCATGTTGGAAACTGTATCAAATATCCATCACACGATAAATTTTAAAGAAATTTTTCTTTTTTTATATTCGTATCGTATACGATATGTTTAGGTCGTAATTTTCGAACGTCGTTCTCAATCTGTTGGAGGGCCTTTGATGCGTATCCCCTTTCAATAATTCTTCTACATAGACTATGTCTCCCAAAGGCCAAAATATTTGGAAAAGACATTAGGAAACATGTAATTCTCTTAATTCTAATCTCATTCAATAATAAATTGCATAGAAAAGAAGTCAATATTATTAAAAGATTCCGGGAAATTTCCTTGTTTCCATAACGTGCAAGACGGGGTAGTCAACTTATTAATTTAATTTATGTAACTTTAGTGACACCTTAAGTACAAAGGAATAAATATTTATACGCAGCTGCGCGGTGGCCGGTGAGCACATAGCTAACTAATCTTTCGCCTTTTACTAAAGAATAAATATTTATGTCCAATCAATAAAATTTCATAAAAAATAATATCTTATTTAGATTACGTGTTAATTGAATTACCCATTGGATAAATTGTAACTTTAGTCGCACAAAATTGACCCCTCTTTAATTTAATTTCATACTCTTTACAAAATTCAATTTAATTCCAAAACTTTAAATTTCCAACAAATGTAGTCCTAATTGGTAATGGCCGTTAGAAAACGAACAACGCTTTGTTAGAAATTTGAGAATTCGAGACTAAATTGAATTATTTGAAAACACGGTTTGTAATTGAAGAGGGGCCAATCCCGTGGGACAAAAATTTGCATTTCGATTTTCCCCGATTACTCATTTAAAAGTTTACAAAGATTTTCGCCCCATTAGCACAAAGTTTAAAATCTTAGGCTTAGATTGTGAAAGGCCCATTCAAAATATGAAATGCCCAGCCCACGATCTGTTCCACAGAGAGAGAGAGAGATTCCCATTGCAATCAGTTATTGCGTGCGAGTGCAGCCATTAAATTTAGCACCTTTGAAGACTTCACTATTCTCCATTTCCTTCCTCACCACCACCACCGCGGCGGCCGCCGCCGTATTCTCGCCGTGTTTCATCAGCTCTAAGGTTATCCTTCGCCGCTGCCGGGACCCTCTGTTTAATTTCATGGAGGTATGAAAATTCAGTGCTGAATTTTTGTGGGGTGAAATCTTTTTTGCTGTTTATGTTATAGAGCGGCGTAATCAATTAGAAATTATGCCTTTCTGTATGGATTGATTGTGGTTCTGAGTCGTGATTAAGTGTAAATTGATGGCACCGGCAAATAGAGAAGAAAAATGAAATCGACAATGGAGGGAGCTCCCAAAAATGCTTGCTTGAGATAAAGATCCGAATAATTTGTTGGTTCCTTTGTGGGATAAGAAAAGGATGATCCTGCATTTAGGAAGAAACTGGTGTTAGATCTTTTCCTAGTTATTACTCATGAAATCGTCATTGATTGAGTTGTTTGAGTTGCTTTTGTGATCATCTTTCAGTTTAATCCAGAATGCATTGTTTTATATGGTAATCTGAATTACTTAGCTCGGCATTGTTTCTTGTTTCTCGACAGCGATACTTTAGTGGGAGTGGTATCAGTAAGAACAAAGAAATGGTGGGGCACTTGAAGAGATATGGAATTATAAAATCTGAGAAAGTGGTGGAAGTAATGGAATCCATTGATAGAGCTTTCTTTGTGCCTGAGGGAACACCCCCATATGATGATAGTCCTATGCAGATCGGCTACAATGTTACGATTTCTGCACCTCATATGCATGCTATGTGCCTTGAATTGTTGGAAGACTATTTGAAGCCTGGAATGCACGCGTTGGATGTTGGCTCTGGTAGTATATGTTTCCTTCTTCTTTCGACATACTTCATATTCGTTTTCAGAATTTTTGTTCTTGGCGAAACATTACATTGTAGTAAAGAAGCTTGATTGGAAGTTGTGGAGTTGGTGCGTTGATGGGATGTGTTTAGAAATAGAATTTGGCGAAGTTACAGAGTATATCTTATTTGAGATTTCGTTCACTGTGATGCATCTAAAACACAAATTTCCATTCTTGCAAACTTTAAACTTCAAGTTTTCTGAGGTTTCAAATTCTTGCTGTAGGGACGGGATATTTGACCGCGTGCTTTGCTGTTATGGTTGGACAGCAAGGTCGTGCTGTTGGTGTAGAACATATCCCTGAATTGGCTGAATCTTCAATTGGGAATATTGAAAAGAGTGCAGCAGCTCCGCTTCTGAAAGAAGGATCCCTCTCGATTCATGTTGGTGGTATGTCAATAATGGCATAGATTATCATATTGTGCCTCTATCAATCGAGTTTCTGATTTCATTTCATTACGTTTCTATTTGTGGTGGATTTGGGGTGGGGAAGAGCGAAGTTCTTAGCTACATTTACCCGTGTGGCTGCTGTCGTGAAGTAGGTATTGGCCAGAACAGTTACATCGAATTTTAAAACCCCAGATGGGATGTTTGTGTAATTTTATATATAGTCATCATAATGGAGGGCACTCTAGTTAATTCGTCAATGCATCCAATATTGATTTTATGATTTTGAAGCCGAATATGCGTTACGCCTTCATTACTTGCGTGATTTGCATTCTAACAGATGGCAGAGAGGGATGGCCGGAGTTAGCACCATATGATGCCATTCATGTCGGAGCTGCTGCACCAGAAATTCCTCCAGCACTTATTGAACAGTTAAAACCCGGCAGTAGATTAGTGATACCTGTGGGCAATGTGTTCCAAGACCTGAAAGTTGTGGACAAGAACATGGATGGAACATTAAGCATCCGAAGCGAGACGTCGGTTCGTTATGTTCCCCTAACAAGCCGAGAAGCGCAATTACGAGGATACTAGGGTATTCACTACGTGTGTATTAATGTGGCACTGCTGTAACATACCAACTCTTCATTGTCAAGAACTCAAAAGTGATCATATCAAGAAATGATTAGCACTTCGGGTATGATCTAATGTTTATAAACAATTGGAAACCCTACTTTCAATAAATATATTTACATAATTAAAGATTTCGGAGCTTCTCGGTTTACAAAGAAACATTCTAGCTTGAATCTGACTCTGTCGAACCCAAAACACGGAAGGAACATAGCATTGTACGGAGGATAAGAAATGACAGTAATCCAACAATGTTGTCGATATACACAACAATTAGAATGCAATAAATGTACAGCAATTTGCTATTTCTGTTCTCACCCTCAAATTTCAGCAATTTCTGTTTGTGTTTGGGGTTGGGGATATCTTTGTGGAACTTGAGCAAGAAAACTACGCTGGTGAAGATGAAACAAACGTCACAAGAAACTCACAAAAAAATTTCTTATCTACTCGAATGCGGACTGTAGAAACTCACAAAAAATGTAATTTTGACAAAACATAGTGACTAGTCTTCGGTATTCTCAATCGAATCAAAAGCGGTCACGCCTTGGTCTCTCTTCGGCTACATTTACTCGAATTGATCTCCCATCCAAACTCTGCAATGGCACCATATTAAACAATCACAACATGTCATTTGTAACTTTTCCGAATGGCACTGATGCAAGTAGACATCAAGTAGATTGAATGGGGTATGCAGAAACTTCAACCTCGCTTTTAGAGAAGTTAAAAGTAGAATCGAAAGTTGTGAAAAGTTTTGGTGGTAAAAGTACCGGAGTATTTGGGGAAGAAAGTACTCTTACACAATAAAAAGAACTTAGAAGCTGAAAAAACACCCACGAAGGTGCTTCTAGCTTAGTTCAGCTTTATATTAAGCAGAAGCCTCAAAGCAGTAATCCCATGTTTCATATGCGAAAGAAAAGAGAAAGCCGAGGCAAGCTTACCTGTCCATCAAGATTAGCAATGGCATCATTCATTTCCGACTCAGTCG
>JBBMKE010000003.1:12004749-12019771 GCA_037834125.1 Lippia alba
CCCAAGAGCTTCTGGTACTGATGTTTCGAACCATGTATCTATGTTGCACATCATATGTATATTGCAAATTATGTTATTAATGTTTTTTGGTAACCTGGGACCACAGATTTCCAATAAAACCAATAAAAACAAAATCCAACATATCAAGTTTATACACTTTATACAAGCCCAATACCAAATTAAATACCAGAAAACTAATCTTATTTGTTGATCTCGAACATACCAAGTTGAAAATTTGAGGAAAATATACAAATCATTTATGGAAAAACTTGGGCATCACCCCTTAAAATAATTTTATTTTGTGATGAAACCGCCTAAATATAAAATTATAAAATCTTTTCCTTTAAAAATTTTATTTTCATAAATAGTTCAATTTTTTTATTTTTATAGAAAGGACTGAAATTTCTTTTAATACTTTTTTTCTCCTCAACAACCAGTTCCAGTGAAATTATTATTAATTTTTTTTATTAACACAAGCACGGTGAATTTAGATTTAGAATTTTGAACCATATATATGTAATTATAATCTTTAGGGTCGAATAACATAAATAAACATTTAATATCAAAGGCGATCAACATTAATTGATGTCAAATTTCAATTTTACTTTGCTACTTAAAAGAAAAGGCATGAGCCCTCAAAACAATAAAGTGGAATACAATCAAAATTAATTAACATCAAATCTCAAATTTGCTTCACTACATAGAAGAACAAAGAAAGCGGACTCATAGCCGGCACTAAAAAAACTCGAATCAATAATAAATGAGTAGGCATATGTACAAAAGAAATATCGAATATTCATTCTGTCAAATTTTCTTTAAAATTATCTAAAATTCTAGTCGATAACTTTCAATATTATTTTAATGAAACGAACTAAAATATGCACAATCTTATTGAGTGATAAATTCCCGGCCCGTGATTAAAAACCTACAAGTACTTCACCTAAAAAAATAGAAAATGGTTCTAAAATGATCCGAAGGACTTGAACTTTTACATATCCTTTGATGAAAAGATGTCAAAGAAAATTGAATTATTTCCCCGTTTACGTATCTCGTCTTCCATTTTCAGAGCCGAATTCATGGCGGATGTGCTGCAATCGACCACCTCTAGCATTTCAAAAGCCGGACTATCTGCAATTACAGAAGGGATACATCCCAGTTTGTAACAGTGCCTAACAAACAGGTTCTCCAAGGATGGGAAGATGGAGCCAGCAGCATTGGAGGCGAATGTCCAGTTTTCGAAGCCCATGTCTTCCAACGATAGCAACTCTAGCTTGGGGAATTCATTCGCCTTCACTTCCCAATCGGAGCCTTGGAAGGCATAAGTTTGCAATTTGAGAGACTTGAGTCTTGGCAATGTAGCAACCGATGTCATATACTCCCAAGTAAATCCACACCCCCTCAGAGTTATGAATTGAAGTGAAGAAGGAAAAGTTGGAATGGAATAATGAAGAGCACGTGACCCAATATCAGGATACGTAACAAAGCATCTAAACTCCCACAATTCATGTAGAAGGTTTAGATAACTGAAAAAACTAAAAGCTTCATCCTCGGATGATGATTCAATCCGAACTTCTAGTACCTGAAGCTTTTTTATTCTTTCAAATATGAGCCGTGTACAGCTGCGAGCGCTCACATCAATAAGTTGATGAAGTTTTTCTAGATTTGATCTGGGAGGAGGCTCTGGCAGGTCATATCCCACAACTTGCAAATGCGTCAAATCTCCCAAGTTCCAAATCTCTACAGGTAGACAGGGTGGAACTCCATAGCATTTCAACTTGAGATGGTTTGAAATAATCAACACCTGGAGGTTCCGAAGATTGCACAATGTTGCTGGGATTTGTCCATTATAGCTGAAAGCAAGGTACTTCAACTGGACTAATTTGGGAATTTCGGGTGGGAAAGTGTAGAAGCCAATTTTGAGAGCATCTAGTACCTCGAGCAGCTTGAAATTTTCTGTCCACGCCCTCAATCTGTATTGATGATCTGGACCAGCATAAATAAGACTACGTGCTGATGAGTTCAAGCTACATGCAGACAAAGCTTTGATGAAATGGTGGATATTTTGTTGGATGCCCAACCGGCGCTGTTGATTATATGTATGGTCTCCCTGAAGAAAACTGCAACTCGTATCCCTATTTATTACCATAAAGAACTTCTCTTCTTGAGCTTTTCTCACAAGAAAACCATGAAAGACTTCATCGGCAATTCGTACAATTCCATTCATGTAGTCTCTAGCCTTTATAGATAGAAAAAAGAAACCTCGAAAAGAAAGTTTCAACAAAGAATCTAAGGCTATGTGTAGCATGCTTTCATAATCGGTATACTCTTCCACAAATCCTTCCGCAACAAATTGGAAGGTGAGCTGACTCATGGATCTATCATACTCATAATTGTATGGGAAAATTGCCATGTAGAGAAGGCATACTTTTAGTTGCTGAGGCAAGTGATTGTAAGTAAGAGATACCAGTGCATCTATGAGGTCAGCGCAGTTCTCGCATGCAGCAATTGAAGACGATACCATCTCCCAATATTCTTCAAATGGGTTGGCACACAATAGTAGTCTTCCAACAATGACAACTGCATGAGGGAATCCTCTGCAACTAGAAGCTATATCATTTGCAATACTAACAAGATGTGCCTGGCATAATTCACCATCAAAGACTATCTCCTCGAGCAGAGTCAATGTAGTCTCATCACATAAATAATCCAATGCGTGAGGATGAGCTTGTGCTACGTCCACGTACCTTGTTGTTAGCATTATTCGGCTTCCGTTGTAGTAATTTGGGAATAATTCTTTCAAATCATCCCAGGCGCCCACGCTGCATACGTCATCCAATAGAATGATATATCTCTTATCCTTTAACAAGTTGTAGAGATACTTCGTCAATTCCACATCTGTTTTCTGACGGATTTCATCACTCCAATCATATTGCTCTTCGAGCAATTCCTCATTTCTCACTTGAGGGAATAATCCCATGCTAAACTTTCTCATGGATGCTAGAATATCCAACAGTATATCGTGCTTGTTGAACTTAATTGATACCTTAACCTGACCTCTAACATCAAAGTGGTTATCAATCAATGGATCCTCGAGAAGACAACGAGCAAGAGCAGTCTTACCAATTCCAGCAATCCCAACAATCGGGACAACTTGGAGCCCATCAGATCCATTCATCAGCCGATCCTTGAGTTCATCTACGTCTTTATCTCGTCCAATCAATCGATACTTTTTGAGGCAGTCAATTTCTTCTGAATTTCTCCACACCGAGGCGCTTATTGTCCGGTCCAGAGTCAGATGATTGAACTCCTCCGTCGTCATCACATCAATCAGAGTAATTTTTTGTTTCACTCTATCAAGATCATCACAGAAGCTCTTGCTGTTAATTTCAGCTTCTGAAAGAGAAAGGAAATGAGTTGACCTCGTGTAGGAGTCGATGATATCTTGAGCTTCATAAATTGCTTCCCTGATTTGGGTTTCGAACTCGCTTTTAACCTCTCTGTTTTCCACAAGAAAACATTTCAAGGAATCAACTCCTTCAAAAAGTTCTTCAATTTGTGGGAATGGACAATTAGGATTGTTGTGGAGCTTGGAGAGAGTATTCAAAAGCCGAACCGCAGCACCATAGGCAGCCATATTATCTCTGATCACTCTCCTCAGTCCAGTCCTCACAGAAATGAAAAGCAAGAAGTAATATGCTAGAATGGAGTTTGTATTCTCTTTTTGAGTAGCACATTGAAATCATAGTTCTGGTATATATCATGTGTACAATAAAATTAATTGAATTGAGCAATATTATATATTGTAGCAAATAATGGTGACTTTACATTACAGTTCTCGTAAGAGTAGACAGGTACGAAATGGACAGAGTTGGATAGAATTTGATTATAGTTAAAATTTGATTCAATCTTCATTAGTTAAAATTTATATAATCATCCTCAAATGAAAATTATTAAAAGAATTGCGGTTTGGTGTGTGGTTGTTATCATAAAATGATAACAGTATTTATATTTTCAAAACTACCATGAGAAGATATAGCAGGCCCATATCCATTGGCTCTTACACAGAATGACAGAAGCAACTACAGAGTCATAAACCATAACATAAAATATTCACAAATTATAATTGATAACTTAGTTATTCGACATAATGCTCGTTTAATTAGAAGTTTCGTGTTTGAGTCTTTTAGGTACGCAGTTATCATTAATATAAAAATAAAAACAAAATTACTTATCCAACCCACCTAATCCCATATAAATAACAACCACAAAACTATCTATGAAGTAATTTGCTAATCATAGTGGAAAATTCTTGCGCAGACCTGGTTCGTCCGGACCCAACTAATTAAAAAGACAAGTATATTATACTTGTCATTTGATTGGTCACTCTCCCTAAATTTTTCACCAATCACACGGCAAGTGCAAAACACTCATCCTTTCATTACACCAGTTTGACCGAACCAGACTCCAATTATAATTATTCAATCATAGTTCACATCACATGCATGGTGCATCCATTTAAAACTCAACTTTTTTAAAGAGCGTCGATTTTTAATTTGGAAGGTAAATGTGAAAAGATTCCATGAGATTAATAAAACAATTATTTTGCTTGAATCATTTAGTTTTGTCGCGTTGAATTAGTCTTATTTGTTAATTTTAAAACATAAAGTTGAAAATCTGATGTTTATATATGTTTCAAGAACCTTAGATGTAGATTGACAAATGGTGAATTGTTAATTAGCTGTATTAGCTGTAGGTTGACAAATGGGCATTCTTTGTCACTTTGGACGGCGATGTGTACCGCTATTTTATTTTTTTTTACTAATTTTAAAAAGAGTGTGTAACATAAGGACTTTCCATATGGTCACCCATACTAGTACAACTATTTCGAGAGGCAACAGCTATCTTTTTCTCTTTCCAGTTTAGTTGTGCTGCTAGTTTACTTGGAATTTACCATATCTAGTTACGCCATGGTGAAATGTTATCTTCGATACAACCTGAAAATCCCGACTCAATGGATCAAATATAAATTTGCATTACAAAATTATCTAATTTATTGTTTTAGTCAATTTTGGGACATGACGCAGGTATTATACCAAATCTGTATGAATTTTGTGTGCATTTTATTTTGAGTTTATTGTACCAAAACTTCTGCGATAATTACCGAATCCTATGATTTAAAATATGTTAGAGCGAATTCTATGATTTTATTAAAAATCACAGAGTTTGGAGTGCTAATTAGGTATATCACAGGAGGTGACCAAGCAAAAAACTCATTTTATTTTTGAGTACTTATTTTATTTTATCCCGCTTTAGTATTTCGTACTTATTTTAACAAAAAATCAAAAGTTATTCAAAATAGTAGTTTACTGTCTCTCAATGTCAAATACAATTGTCATTAATAGATAGGATTTTATAAATTGGCGACTCATCCGCGTATAGCAACAAAAGAGAGAACATTTTCCATCCGATGAAGGAAACAGAGAAAGTTAGCCAGTTGATGGCTTTTCTCAAGGGGAGAGTTGGTATAGAGCAGCCCCACCTCTCTTTGAAGAGTTGCTCTGCCAGTTGTGTGACTATGGAATTGATGAATTTATCAAATTTGCAACGACTTTATAACATTTGGAGTTGATCGGGGTATATTATGGAGGAACAGAGCTTTCATGCTCTGTGCACTCCCTGGAAGACCCAATGTTTCAACAACTATTTGGTAATTAAAGAGAGGAATTTATTGATATTTGATAGTGTATAATTATGATTGGATGTTGCTGATAATAATTATAAAGTCATGGATTGGAGGATTAGGCACAAGTCTAGTTATCACATTGATCTAGTTTACAGGACTAAGGTTGTTCTGATTTTAAATAGGAATAGACTTTCTTTTGAGTTTTTTACTGCTGTCCTTTGAAAACTTTCCCTTGTAATTCTATTGTTGTGATATATATATATATCCAATAGTAACACGTGTAATGCATTTGACATGTTATTGATATGATTTAATTCAATCTGAATTAAATTTCTTTTCGGATGTGACTTTTACAAATAATTGAATTGAAAATTTTGTAGGTTTTGATCTAATAGTAGATAAAGTTTTATTTATTGTTCGATTAGAATGCAAATAAAATACATAACCACAAATGAATATGTGAAAAGAGAAGTCGTAGATTAAAGATATTAATAAAATCATCATTTTCGGAGTCTCAGACGAGGGGGAAATTCTTGCATGCACCTGGTGTGGACCCCGGTGCATGCACCCCCTAATATAAAAACACAAAAAAATTAAATAAAAGTAAAAAAAATTCAAAAATATAAAAGATGCATTTTTTTTGCATTTTTATATTGGTGGGTGCATGCACGGGGATCCACACCCAGTGCATGCAAGAATTTTCCCAGACGAGGGATAGCTTGGATCCAACATCAAACTAATCTTATTTGTTTTTTGTTTTTTTCTTTCTTTCAAAATCGGGTCAAGATAATCCGCGAGTTTTTAAGGAGGACCCGCCCTCGTGCATTAAAAGAACCACCAAATATTTACAAGACAAGGACCAACAAAAAATTGCAAACCGGGCCAAATATCTTTCAGCCCAGAAGCAAAAGGAACAAACAAACTAATAAAAGCAAATCCAACATGTCAAGTTTGTACACTTTATACAAGCCCAACACGAAATTAAATACCAGAAAACTAATCTTATTCAGTTATTTGTTAATCTCGAACATATCTAGTTGAAAATTTGAGGAAAATATACTAATTATTTTATGGGAAAACTTGGGCATCACCCTTTAAAATAATTTTATTTTGTCACTAAACCGCCTAAATATAAAATTATAAAATCTTTTCCTTTAATAATTTAATTTTCATAAATAGTTGAATTTTTTTATTTTTATAGAAAGGACTGAAATGTCTTTTAATACTTTTTTTCCCTCAACAATTAGTTCCCCTGTGAAATTGTTATTTTTTTATTTTTTATTAACACAAGCACATTGAATTCAGATTCACAATTTTGTCTTAGAAATGAACCATATGTAATTATAATCTTTAGGGTTAAATAACATAAGTAAACCTTTAATATCAAAGACGATCAAAATTAATTAATATCAAACCTCAATTTTACTTTGCTACTTAAAAGAAAAAGGCATGAGCCCTCAAAACAATAATAATGGAACACGATCAAAATTAATTACCATCAAATCTCAATTTTACTTCACTACATAGAAGAATAAGGAAAGCGGACTCATAGCCGGCACTAAAAAAACTGCAAACAATAATAATTGAGTAGGCATACGTACAAGAAAAAATATCAAATAATCATGACATTCAAATTTATTTAAATTATCCAAAATTCTAGTTAACAACTTCAGGTATTATTTAATGAAACAAACTAAAATACACGCTTATTGAGCGATAAATTCCCGGCCGGTAATTAAAAACCTACTAGTAATTCACTTTAAAAAATGGAAAATGGTTCTAAAATGATCCGAAGGACTTGAACTTCTACATATCCTTTGAAGAAAAGATGTCAAAGTAAATTGAATTATTTCCCCGTTTTCGTATCTCGTCTTCCATTTTCAGAGCAGAATTCATGGCGGATGTGCTGCAATCGACCACCTCTAGCATTTGAAAATTCGGACAATCTGCAAGTACCGAAGGGATACATCGCAGTTTGTAACAGTGTCTGATAAACAGGTTCTTCAAGGATGGGAAGATGGAGCCTCCAGTATTAGAGGCAACTGTCCAGTTTTCAAAGCCCATGTCTTCCAATGATAGCAACCGTAGCTTGGGGAATTCATTTGCCTTCACTTCCCATTCGGAGCCTTGGAAGGCATACGTTTGCAATTTGAGAGAGATGAGTCCTGGCAATGTAGCAACCGATGTCATATACTCCCAAGGAAATCCGCACCCGCTTAGAGCTATGTGTGATAGGTTTGTAGAAGGAAACACCGGAATGGAAGAATGAAGAGCCCGTGACCCAATATCAGGATACATAACAAAGCATTTGAAGAAAGTAAGTTCGTGTAGAAGGTTTAGATAACTGAAAAAACTAAAAGCTTCATCGTCGGGTGATGATTCAATCCGAACTTCTAGTATCTCAAGATTTTTGATTCTTTCGAATATGATCCTTGTACAGCTGCGAGCACTCACATCACTAAGTAGAAGAAGATTTTCTAGATTTGATTCAGGAGGAGGCTCTTGCAGGTCATATCCCGTGACTTGCAAATGCCACAAATCTCTCAAGTTCCAAATCTCTACAGGTAGATAGGATGGAACTCCATAGCATTTCAACTTGAGATGGTCTGAAATAATCAACACCTCGAGGTTCCAAAGATTGCACAATGTTGCTGGGATTTGTCCAGTATAGCTGAAAGCAAGGTACTTCAACTGGACTAATTTCGGAATTTCGGGTGGGAAAGTGTAGAAGCCAATTTTGAGAGCATCTAGTACCTCGAGCAGCTTGAGATTTTCTAACCACGCCCTCAGTCTATATTGAGGATCTGGACCAGCATAAATAAGACTACGTGCCGATGAGTTCAAGCTATATGCAGACAAAGCTTTGATGAAATGGTGGATATTTTGTTGGATGCACAATCGGCGCTGCTGATTATATGTATTGCCTCCCTGCATAAGACTGCAACTCGCATCCCTATTTATTACGAAGAAGAACTTCTCTTCTTGAGCTTTTCTCACAAGAAAACCATGAAAAATTTCATCGGCAATTCGCAAACTTGCATTCCAGCTGTCTCTAGCCTTTAGACATAGAACAAGGAAACCTCGAATTGAAAGTTCATTGAGAGACTCTGCAGCTATGTCTAGCATGCTTGCAAAATCTGTAACCTCTTCCACAAATCCTTCCGTAATCCACTGGATCAGGAGCTTACGTACAGGGCATTCATAATTGTATGGAAAAATTGCCATATAGACAAGGCATACTTTTAGTTGTTGAGGCAAGTGGTTGTAAATGAGAGATAATAGTGCTTCTATGAGGTCAGCGCAGTTCTCACATGCAACAATTGAAGACAATACCATCTCCCAATACTCTTTAAACGGGTAGGCACACAAGAGTAGTTTTCCAACAACGACAACTGCATGAGGGAATCCTCTGCAACACGAGGCGATGTCCTTTGCAATAATAACAAGATGTGGCGGGCACGATACACCATCAAAGACTATCTCCTCAAGCAGAGACAGCGTATCCTCATCACTCAGATAATCCAATACGTGAGGACGAGCTGGTGCGACATCCTCATACCTGGTTGTTAGCAGTATCCGGCTTCCATTGTAGTAATTTGGGAATAATTCTTTCAAATCATCCCAAGCCTCTACGTCACCCACATCATCCAATAAAATGATATATCTCTTATCCTTCAACAAGTTGTAGAGATGCTTCATCAATTCCACATCTGTTTTCTGACGGATTTCATCGCTCCAATTATATTGGAGTTCGAGTAATTCGTCATTCGTCTTTTGATGGAATAATCCAATGCTAAACATTCTCATGGATGCTAAAATATCCAACAGTATATCGTGCTTGGTGAACTTAATTGATACCTTAACCCGACCTCTAACATTAAAGTGGTTATCAATCAACGGATCCACGAGAAGAGAACCAGCAAGAGCAGTCTTACCAATTCCAGCAATCCCAACAATCGGGACAACTTCAAGCCCATCAGATCCATTCATCAGCCGATCCTTGACCTCATATACGTCTTTATCTCGTCCAATCAATCTATACTTTTTGAGGCAGTCAATTTCTTTTGCATCTCTCCACACCGAGGCGCTTATTGTCCGGTCCAGAGTCAGATGATTGAGCTCCTCCGTTGTCATCTCAGCAATCAGCGCAATTTCTTGTTTCACTCTCTCAAGATCATCACAGAAGCTCTTGTTGCTAATTTCAGCTTCTGATTGAAAAAGGAAATGAGTTGACCTCGTGTAGGAGTCGATGATATCTTGAGCTTCATAAATTGCTTCCCTGATTTTGGTTTCGAATTCGCTTTTAACCTCTCTGTTTTCCACAATAAAGCGTTTCAAGGAATAAACTCCTTCGAAAAGTTCTTTGACTTGCGGGAAGGGACAATTAGGATTTCTCTGGAGCTTCGATAGAGTTTTCAAAAGCCAAACCGCAGCACCATAGGCAGCCATATCTCTCCTCACAGAAATGAAAACAAGAATTAATATGGTAACTGGAGTTTGTATTCTCTTTGTTGAGTACCACAATGACATCACAGTTCTTATTAATTAAATTTTAGCAATATTATATAGGGATAACTTCGAACAGCAAAATAGGTGAAATTATAGGTTACTCCTAAGGTTTGAAAAATTATGAACCTCCAGAGCCGTTTTTTCTTCCGAATAATTTAACGGAATGTAAAATTTATTATTTTGTCTCTAATATGCTCAAATTTAGGGGTATTTATAATAAAGATCCCAAACGTAAGAGATTAATGCAAGAATTAAAATTTTTGGGGGGTTTGATGTAAATAGTTGATTTTTGTATCTACCTAAATGAGTACTACTTAATAATATTTTAATATCTTTGTTATAAACTAATTTCATATCTAGAGTTTATGAATGCCTAATTTTTATTTTTTTTAGATATTGATCATGCATGTTCAACGTTTTAAATGATTGTTTAAATAATTTTGATAGATATTTATGTGAATTTACCGGTCCATTTATTGGTGTTAGTATGTTTTTTATGATTTTTAATATTGAGAGAAATTTTGATAATGCACTAATTGATTTCCGTGTGGTTTTTCTATGTCAATTTTTATTTTGAGGAAAAAATTATTATAGTCGCAAATAAATTATTTTAAATTAATTTTAAATGAATTTGTATAAAACATAATAAAACTAAATATAAATGGAGTTTATAACTTTCTATCATATTTCATAAAAATAAATATGCATGGAATAACTAATTTAATTTATATTTAGAGATGAAATATTAAATTAAATAACATCTTTTTAAATACAAAAAATCTAAATTAACTAATATTATAATTATATCATTAATCTCTCAGTAAAATTAAAAAATACCTTCTAAGGCTTTTTTTTTTTAATGTATATATGAGTTTACACAGTGTGATTAACGGTAGATTGAATTTGTGAGTGAGAGAGTAAAGTCAAGGAAGAGTTCATAACTCTTAAACCTTATGAAGTAACATGTAATTTCATCAAATTTCATAAGGCTGTTTGGTAACTATCCTATTATACATTGTAGTAAATAATGGCGACTTTACATTATATTACAGTTCTCGTAAGAGTGTCTTTAACCTTTCGTATGACTGGTACGAAATGGACAGGGTTGGATAGAATTTGATAATAATGAAAATTTGATTCAGTATTCATTCGTTTCATAATCATCCTTTAAGTGAAAATTATTAAAAGAATCGTTGTTTGGTGTCTTCTGTTATCATAAAAATGATAAGAGTATTTATATTTTCATAACTACCATGAGAAGATACAACCAAACACACAGGCGGCCCATCTCCGTTGGTCCTCACACTGAAGCAACTATGGAGTTACAAACCATAACATAAAATATTCACAAATTATTATTAATAACTTACTCGATATTATGCTAGTTTAATTAAAAATTTTCGTATTTAAATTTTTAAATACACAATTATTATTAATACAAAAAATTTTATACTTTAATAATCCGACCACTAAAACCCACGTAAATCACAACCACAAAACTATTAGTGAAATAATTTGCTAATCATAGTTCACATCACATGCATTCATTTAGAACTAACTTTTAAAGAGCATTGATTTTTATTTGGAGGGTAAACGTGAAAAGAGTCCTTGAAATTAATAAAACAATTATTTCGTTGGACTCATTTAGTTTTGTCGCATTGAATTAGTTTTATTTGTTAATCTTAAAACATAAAGTTGAAAATTTGACGTCCACTGTTTCACTTTCAAGAACCTTAGCTGTAGAATGACAAATGATGAATTGTTAATTAGTGAATTCTACTTTTTAAATATTTTCATCCATGTGGGTATTTTACTATTCGCCACGACACATGGCCACGACACATGTATAAGGGAAAATTCTAACTCAAACTCGACTTGACCGGACACAACCAATTAAAAAAGTAAGTGTATTACACTTGCCATTTGATTGGTCACTCTCTCCAAATTTTCCACCAACCACACGGCAAGTGCAAAACACTCGCCCCCTCGTTACACCGGTTTGACCGAGCCAAACTCGGGGTAGAATTACCCAGAATGTAGCTAGCAATGATATGGACATGCCACTGGCACAACGATTGGTTCAATTGTAAACAGACACATGTCCGCAAAATTTCAGCAAAAGAAATTACTATATATCAACACCACACCACTAATAATATACTTTGGGTTCCGTCTTAGTATATCCAACAAGAATTGCAAAGTAATTTTGTACCGCAAAGGTCTGGCGAGGAATCCCCAGCCCCGGAAAAATGCCATTCTCCTGTTTCGAGAGAGAAGAAGGCAATTCCTGAATCACCAACCCAAGGAAAATAAATCCTGTTCCCTAAATCAGGGCTTGCCTTCACTGACATTGTCGACGCTCGGCTCAGATACAACGCGTTATTACCCAAACTCGAAACAGTTTCCCAAACCATTTTTGTCCAATTCAGTCTGTACACAGAAACCCATTTTCCCACTTTGCCAACAAACACGGAGAGAAGATCTCCGTTGCTTTCCACCAAAAAGAAATACTCGGGATATTTATCACAGGGATTCGAGGGTTCCTTCAAGACTTCCCATTCCACCTCGTAACGATCGTTGTCGTCATCTTCTTGATATAGCAATCCAAATTTTGCGAGATTTCCAAAGCAGTCCAGGTAATATATATAACCCTCAAACCAAACCGGACCGCTATGTTTTTTGTTGAAACCCCTTTCGCAATTCGATACGACAAAGTCGTTGTCGGTAGTCCAGTAGTTTTCGTCGTCAGGAAGTATGGTGAAGACATGAACTGTTTCTATCCGAAAAAGGACACTAATCACCATTGTGACAGACTCCCAGTCCGATGTTGTTAAGCAAAATAAACTATGGCTCCATTCTACGCTCCAGTCGTCCGAGCTTGTGATGCTTATAACTTCACCCGAAAATGCATTGTAGACATCTATTGCCCCTTTGTTCGACGTTAACACCCATCCGCCACTGGAATGACGAATCGCACTGTTTTCAAGAGAATTAGGCATTTCCATCAGGTAACTATTACATTTACTACTATTTGGTCTCGGATCCACGAATTCGTAAAGTTATTGGTCATTTTTGTAGTTGGCAGACATGAGGAACGGAACGGAGAGACTGGCTTCTAATCCTGATAGGGGATTTTTCCATTTTATGGGAGGAATGGCCGATTGGCATACTCGACTCGCAGCTCAAAAGTTCATGTAGTCAAGCGGTAAGAGGTGCTTGGAGACTTGTAGGAAGGCGTCAAATGGGAGGTCCAATAATAGTTGTTTTTCGCCAGTGTTCAAATCCTGATCTGATGTGCTATTTTCATTCAACAACTCAATTGGTCTTGTTCTGCAGCTTCCTTCATCGTTGTCATCTTGGGTGCAATCATGGTCATCTTCTGGCCTGGAGACATCATGCATGACAAATATACAATGAGTTCACACTCCCGTTGGTGTTATTGTATTAACTCAAATGACAAATTAGTAGTACACTCCTAATTCCAACAATCCCAATTGTACAAATTAGGTTTTCATAACGCAGATGAAGACACATGACACCATAAAAAGGGCTTCACGCCTTACACCAACCGTTATAATTATGCTCCTTGAATCAGTTTGGGAAAATTAACCTATATACACTCGTTCACTCATTTTAGCTTTATAGCTCCCTAAGTCATCAATTTTACTATTTAGGTATACTTAGTTTGAAGGATTATACTCCACGACCTCTATAATAATAAAGTGTGCGTTGGTGAATGCCACAAACAACTACGTACCATCCTAAGAGTCGTAAAATCGCAACATCCAATCATATCACTCAAATAATAAAGGGATATAATGCCATCAAATTAATTAATACGAGAATATGCATAGTTATCTGAGAGGAGCTCCTAGCATTATCAAAGTAGGTGGGCACAAAGACATGGGCAAATTGGGAGGCGGCCGAAAAAAAATTTCAGTATCATCTTCCATATGTAACAACACAAGAGATACCTCGAACCTCCACCTGCACTTTCACTTTCACTTTTCGTTTCCATGCAGTAGTATACGCGACCACCACAACCTAAAGCAGGACAAGTCAAGCAATATAACCGACCAACAAAAAAAGCCATATCCTTAACGACTTTCACTCTCTCCCAAACCTCGCTTTCAACTTCCAACCTGTACAAGACAAACATATCAGTCTGAGCACGCCGTAGCAAGAAGAGTTCCCCGTACGATTCCAACAAAAAAACCTCGCCCATCCATGCACGCGGGCCAATCACACCGGGCTCCTCCAATATCGACAAAACAACTTCTTTTTCTCCTTCTTCTTGTTTTCGTACAAACTCGATCGACCATATAGAAGGGTAATCGCAACGTCCCTCGACTGACTCAAGTTTCGCGTATATTTTATTGTCGCAGCTAATAGCCGCGCTGAAAAGCAAAGGCCAGCTTTCTGTGAGATTTTTGTGTAGTGTTTCTGTTGAGAATATCTGGGATGGGATCAGATTGACACGGGTAGTCCCTGTCCTTAAAGTGTTAATCGCCCCTAACTCTCTGAGTTTTGCTAAAAGGTTGCAGACGATTTACTTTTAGGATATATGTCAAGCTGGGGAGAATTTCTGGCAATTAGCAATTTGCAGAAATTCAGGTGAGTATTTGCTGTGTTATTTTCAGGTATGGGAGATAAGCTACTTATAGCTCTCAGGTAGCTGCCAAAATTAAAACGCCAGAATTTGAATAGATCAAATTCAGGTGTTAATGGCCTGAATAATTGCCCACTATCTGGCAGTTACCTCTCAAACGGATAGGTTGGATGAATCTGGACATTGGTTCAGAATTTGAAATTCTGGTCTGGACTAGGCCG
>JBBMKE010000003.1:12061008-12074805 GCA_037834125.1 Lippia alba
ATTATGTCAATTAGGATTTTGAGAGAATTTGGGAGAGAGAGCTTTTGAGAGAGAGAGAGAGAGAGAGAGAGACGGCTAGGTTAATTTTAAGGAGATACAAATCTAAAACACAAGATGTAAAGTTTTAAGTGTGTATTTCAATTTATAATGATTATATAGTGTTGGAAATACTTTTGTTGATTCCTCTTGTCATATTTAAAATATTTATGTTTTGCATGTTTTTGGAAAGATATTATTCTGCAGGAACCAAGATGGAAGATTCCAGCCAATCATTCAAAAGGAGGATTGCAATCAATCAAGCCAAAACTTATGGAGATCAATTCAAATTACCAATCACAAGATTTTAGGATATAATTCCCCACAATTAGGCAAAGAATCACTTGGCAAGAAGATCAATCCAATGTCTAGTTCCAAAAAGGTCCACTATATAAAGGACCTAAACAAAGAATGAAAAAGAGATGTCTTTGCAGCAAGCGAGACAGAGTTTGAGCTTAGTGTAGATTAAGGAATTTGAGTGATTCTAGAGAATGTTATTGCTTGGTGCAGATTAAGGAATCCGAGTGATTCCAGAGAGTGTTATTGCTTAGTGCAGATTAAGGAATTCGAGTGATTCCAGAGTTGTTGTGAGACATTGTTTAGGAGTCTGAGTGATTCCAGAGAGGCAGTAAGCCTCACTTTTGTAATTTCTAGTACTATTGTGGTTAGTTCCAGAGAAGAGGTAAAATTCATTAAGTGTATGTTAGTGTGAAAGATAAGTGGGTGAAGCTTATCTCTCTCACTAGAGAGTTTGTGTATGAGATTGCAAGTCTTTTCTTGCAATCCCAAGTGCTTAATAAGAATATCTTTAAAAACTCCCAAGCTCACAACTTAGGGACAGGAGTAGGCTTGCCGAACCTGTATAAATTGCATGTGTTGTTTTGTCTTCACTTTATATTCCATTCTTAACACTTGTTTTAAGTTGTTAATCAATCTGGAACCAAGGCCTTTTTTTCTAACATATAGTACAATAAATATATGTATTGACAGTGACAAAAATATAATTATAATTTTTTTAAAAAAAATTCTACATAAAAAATATTCGCTACTGATATTAAAGACAACACGACACAAAAAATGATTCTTAAACATTTTTGTTTATTAGAGCTAACAACTATATTATAGAAGAAAAAAGGGAAAATTACGTTTTTAGTCCCACTAGACTAGCTCAATATCGCATTTTGTCCCATACGATGTTTTGTTTACACATATAGTCCCATAAGAAATAAATTTGAACACATTAAGTCCCAACTCTATAAATAGAAAAAACGTTAATTTCATGTTAATTTCTAATGAGAGAGACTAAATTAATCTAACGTGTAGGTTAGGTGACATTTTTTTAATCCGATTTATCAATGAACATTATATTTTTTTTGTCTTATTAGACTGATTCGACACCGCAAAATGAACAAGTAAATGGGACCAAACATATAATTTTCACTACAAAATCAGATTAAAAAATACTATCTAAGCTCCACGTCACATTAATCTAGTATCTTTTAGTAATAATTAATATAAAGATAATGTTTCTTCCATTTTTAGAGTTAAAAGTAAACGATTAGGACTCAATGTGTTCAAATTTATTTCTTATAGGACTCAATGTGTAAACAAAAAATCGTACGGAACCAAATGTGATATTAGATTAATTTAGTGGGACCAAAAGTGTAATTTTCTCAGGAAAAAAAGACTATATCCTCACAAATTTTTCCTCTAATGACGATAATCTCTGTCGTCATCCGTGACCAAACAAACTCTTAAAAGTTAAAAGTCCAAATAATTTTTGACTTTTAAGAGCTGCAAATTCTAGGAACAAAGTTAAGTATTATTATTATTATTTTAGGGCTAATTCTAGTTAAGAGGGTGTACGTTTTGTTCCCTCATGTTTTGATCGGTGCGATGTCTCTCTTCACTTTTGTAAAATATTCACTTAATCCATTTCTGGCGGAATATTCTAAGAATATTTTGTTGGAATATTTAAAAAATTTTGGCTTGATTTCGTATTGTAAATCCATATAGATCAGATGTCAAATGTGTTGATATTATACATCAAATCGAAGATCTTGATGTAAGGAACACAATGATTATTTCAAACTCAAAATCGGACAACCGACAAAAGAGGAATTGCCGGTGGCATCACCGGCGAAGCTTTGCTGGTGAATTCCGATGCTTCCAACGGCCAATAGAGTGATGGTAGTGAGAGAAACATGATGGTAGTGGTCTTGACTCTTGGGTTGCCGTGACGGATGAGAAATCGACGGTTAAAATTAATTTTGACCAGAATATTACGTCGGGATAGTGTTAGAGGGGCAAAGCGTTAAGTTTTGCAAATGTGACAAAGAAAAACACACCGAAGTTGAGGGGACAAAGTTTGATGTATAGGTTTTGTTGAGGGGACAAAGAGCTTTGATGTATGGGTTTTGTTCGTCATGGTAAGAGAAACATGATGGTAGTGGTCTTGACTCTTGGGTTACCGTGACGGATGAAAAATCGAAGGTTAAAATTAATTTTGAACGGAATATTCCGTCGGGATAGTGTTAGAGGGGCAAAGCATTAAGTTTTGCAAATGTGACAAGGAAAAACACACCGAAGTTGAGGGGACAAAGTGCCCCCCTCCCCTAAGGCAGGGGGTGACTGGAATTAGTCCTTATTTTTAATATAAAATAAATAAATTAATTAAAAATATTGTTATTAGTTAAAAGAATTTAAACTTGATGAGTTATTAATTTTAAATTTTAAATTTTAATTTTTAAATAATGAGAACAACATCGATGCCAATAAGTGAAAATTTAAGTAAAAGGTAGGGGACAATCCGCCCAAATGCCCCAAGGACAGGGGATCCGTATAATTAGCCCATTTTTTTTTAATGTTTGAGGGACCAAAATATAATATTTGCCCTTATATTTGCATCCTATTTATATAATTCTAATTGCACATATGTCTATTAGTAATACATTAATTGCATATAAGACAAATTATTAATTTTAATGACTCTATCATACTTTCATAATATTAAGAAAGAAAGTAATATAAATTTAACGTTCGAGGGACCAAAATATAATATTTGTCCTTGCACATATCTATTAGTAATACATTAATTGCATATAAAATATATTTCTTACGAAAATAAAAGCACCTTCTGTTGAGTATAACTAAAGTTTTTTAGAAAGAATAGTATTATTAGTTTTCTTAATTTGTATTATCATATCTAACTTATAAATTAAAATAGTTTTTAACCCCTTTTTTTAAGTACGTAGATACTCGAATGATATTCGGAGCTAAGGCATTATCTTGAAAAATAAATTCATTAATTAATTACTTAAATCAATTCTTATTTATTTTTAACTCTTTATATATATATTCATTTAAAATTTCAACAATATATCTTATTATATTAAATGAGAGATCTTTATTTATTTCTATCACCCTGAACGGGTTAGTTTCATTTTTTTTGTTTTTTAACTTCTTTGTATTTTAGATTCTAAAATTTTCTTTTCTATACCATTCTCACAACTTGTTATTTTGTGTTTATTTTGACTTTTTTTGTCTCAACTCATTCTAATTTTTCTCTATTATATTTTTTTAACTTTTATCCCATTTTTTAATTTTTAGTTAATATTACTTTTATTAATCTCATAGTGGTTGTTTTATTTATTAATAAATTTATAATTATATGACATGAAAATTTTAATTTAACGGGTATTTTGATTTTAACCCTAAATAGGACTTGAATTTTAGTATATTCCCCAATCTAATAATTTTTTTAGTTAACTCCACAATTATGCTAAAGGAACCTAATTATCCTTTATAGCCATGTATATTGCTGAACAATACGATAATTTCTCAAAATTTAGATATAATTCTACAATTGCATAATTTTATATTTCATATAATCATATTTAAAGAAAATATCTTTATTTAGTAACTAACGGTTATATAAAATAATAGTTCCAAAATTTCATATATAATGTTCAAAGTTCAAATGTAAATAATTCATATTAAGAGAAAAAGTTTTGGGAAATTTTTGAAAAATTCTTAATTGTGGACTCAAAGTTTCATGTGCGTCCCATTTTCAAAATTATTCTTATTCACTCCCCATATGAGAATCATAATTTTTGTTTACTCTTCATTTTGTACAACACATACAATATATTACGATTTAAGTACGCGATATTGCGATCTAAGTATGCGATTCTTGAATCTTGATACTACGAATAAAAATTCAGGAATCACGTACTTAAATCGCAATATATTGTATGTGCTGTACAAAATGGGGAGTAAACGAAAATTATGATTCTTATCTAGGGAGTGAAGAGGAATAATTTTGAAAATGGGGAGCAAACAAAATTTTTTTCAACTCATGGGAAATTTTTAAAAAAGGCCCCAAAAAGTTTTCCATTTGACATCAATTGGTTGCTTAGCACAATAATTCCTCAATAATCAGATATAGCTCCACAATTGCATAACTTTATATTGCATATTCAAGTTCAAAGTTTTTTATTTAGTTACTAACGGTTGCATAAAACAATATATCCTTAAAATTCATATATAATGCTCAAAATTCAAATATAAATACTTTATCTATACTATTATATTAAGCGTCAGAGGCAACAAATATTTTTTTTACTTTCTTTTATTTCATAACTCTCACGTCTTTCTAATTTCTTTTTTCTCTCTCGTCACTTCAAATGTTTTATTTTCCTTTTTATATAATTTTTATCTCTTTCTACTTATGTTTTTAATTTTAATTATCTATAATGTGACACTATCCTATGTTATTTATTTATCATAATTTAGTTATTATATGAAAAATAATTGTCGAACATATATTAATAAAAAATATTTTAATATATTTAAATATTAATAATTTTTTATTTGTACATGCATTGCGAAGTTGCTAGATTCGAACACAGGACCTTGCCTTGAAAAAGAAACCAATTAACCATTTAGATCAACCCTTATTTGCGTATTTTTAAATAGTTTTATTATATAAAATGTACTCCAAATTTTGATCTAACATATTCTTTATTTTATTTAGGGTTAAACTGTTTTTCCACCCCAACGTTTAGGACGATTTACACTTTAGTACCCAACCTTTAAAATTTGAGGAATCGATGTCCAACCTTTGATTTTTTTACTCCCTTTAGTAGCTAGTCATAAAATCCGGCAAAATTTTCTAATCAAGATGAATTTTTAAAGGGCAAAACAGTCGTTATAATTTTACACCCTTTAAAAATTTCCAAAAAAAAAGAAAAAAAAACTATCTTCACTACGCAGTCATCGACAATTTTGCACCACCGCCGCCGCTGACTACTTCAGATCACCAGAATCGTAGCACCACCACCATCGCAAACACACTTTCCTTAAAATTGATTCGAATAAATTCCTAGTCAATAACGTTTAACTGTAAATCTAAGAATTCAAAACCCCTAAAAAAGTATGAATCCCAAAATAAACGCAAATGACTTAACAAAATTGAAAACTAGGCATATCGACGGGAAGCGTATGATGAGGGCTTCAAGACATATAGCTTGATTATTAGAAAAAAGTCATCGAAAAGTTAACCGACATTGACTGTGTGGGACTGCGGATTTGACTGTTGAAATTTTGCTATTCCGATAGTCATTGGGAGTCGGGGTGGCAGCCCTCGTGCTCAGTAGGCTAAGAGTCGTGGGAAGTCATCCTCACTAGTTGGAAACGGTCCCTGAAAATCGCCACCCGTCACCGGCAAAACGCAACGCCCTGCCGTCACCTTCGCGCTTCAATTGCTATACACCACCACTTAATTTCAGACCGTGATTTTGGTAGCAATATGCTCCTCTCATCAAGTATATTGATTTCGACTACTCACTTGTCGAATTCGACAAAGAAATGAGAGAGTTTGAATTTGGCCACTCCTCCTCCTTCTTCGACGGTCCTCGTCCCGTGTAGAGAGAAAACAAGAAGAAAAAGACTAAGGGGGTTAAAATGACCATTTTGCCCTTAAAAATTTTATTGTAATCAGATCATATGTCAATTTTTAAGATTGAGTTTTAAAATGGACAAAAAATTAAAAGTTGGATGTCAAATTTTTAAATTTTAAAGGTTAATTACTAAAGTGCAAATCATAACCAAAAAAAAATGTTTAGCCTTTTTATTTATATCACTTATTTTTCATGCTAAATCGTTATCTAGAATTATTCCCCAAAGCCCAAATAAATATCTTTTACTAATCACACAAGAAAATCTTTAGAATTTTGTTCATAAATCTTGGCTTTAGATCATATATCTTTCGGTTTGTCCTTTGGTGACGTGCAGATATTATTCAGGATAAAAAGGCCTAAAGTTAAAAACATATCAAGAATCAAGATAAGCAGAACTCCAGTCTTTTTCTTCAACCTCCAAAATCCTGAAAACAGAGATAAGCACCAGCTCATTCGGTCCAAAGATTGGGCTTTCCCATTAATTCTCAACAAAAATGGAAGCTTTGGGTTTTCAGTTCTCACCCATCAATGCCGTAAATCTCGCCCAGCGAGCAAGAAGATGTAACTATCTTCAGGGTTCGGGTCCTATGCCAATTGCAGGCCCATCTTCCTCGAATCTCAAAATTCGCCAAAAGGTAAAGAAAGATTGAATCTTTTTTTAGCTTGAGGTGTCGTTTATTTGATGTTTTTGGCTTGATTGTGCATCTTGAATGATATTTCTGAAATGGGTTTTTGTTTTTCTCCGTCCTTTCTCGTGGAATTTGGTGTTAATTAGTGCAGGGGTGGCATTAGAATGCAAGTAGTTGAGGAAGAGTACGAGGTGAAGCAAATGAGAGATATGGCTGCTGCGAAAAAGAGATGGGAGGCTCTGGTAATTTTATTTCTAATTCTAATTTCTTTGATTATTGTAGTGTTCTATGTAAATTCACAGAAATCATGAAATTTTAATCACAGTTTAGTCCCTTTAACACTAACATTGTCATGTTAATGGCTCATCTGTTGTATATAGAGCCGAAAAATTAAGTCTAACTTATATTTGAGTGGGTTATTATACATTCATCTCGTTTTTACTAGATTGTTGCTTATTATTCATGTTGTAATAAAATGTGTTTTGGTTACAGTATTGAAACATCGAGTAAGGGTTTATTCGAGAGTTGAATGGCATATCCAATTCTACATTCATCTCGTTTTTACTAGATTGTTGCTTATTATTCATGTTGTAATAAAATGTGTTTTGATTACAGTATTGAAACATATGTTCTCTAATTTAGGTCATGGATGGAAAAGTTAAAGTTTTAACTCCAAGGGAAGCTGGATATGCCATTCAACTCTCGAATAAACCCTTACTTGATGTTCGTCCCTCTACCGAGCGCAAAAAGGTGAGTTAACACTCTTTTCTCAGGCTATAGTTTTGTATTCCAATTTCTCTAGTTTCTTGTAAGGTCTTGGGTATTGCAATTTAGCCTTTTTCAGAATTATTGATGTTTGGTTTGATATATGAATACAGGATTCAGTGTCTTTGTTTCATTCTTTTGATGACTTTCATGTTGTTATAATTGATTTTGGGTTTTCTTTGATTTCTGTTGTGAAGGCATGGGTCAAAGGTTCTACTTGGGTTCCAATATTTGAGGTTGATGATTCGGTTGATGCTGGTACTATTTCGAGAAAGGTCACAGAGTTTATGATGGGTAATGCCATAGTTTTATTTCCTACTTCACGCACAAGAATTCTTCTTTTTCTTTTAATCATAATGTATAATGTTTGATTTTTAGGAGGATGGTGGAGTGGAGTTCCTACGTTATCCCTTGACAAGTATGATGCCATTTTTCCTCATTTTCATCTTGTTTCCATACTTGTATTCTCACATGGATAACATATATATAGTTTCTTATACTAAAACTTTTTATAGACAATTCATACCAAAAGTTGAGGAGAAATTCCCAAAAGACACAGATCTTATTGTGGCATGTCAGAAGGGCTTGAGGTGAGATTTTCTTTCAGTTGATGGAAATTTCCTATAAAAGATATTATAAATTTTTTGGTTAATGATGCTATACAATCACATCTTTCGACATCTAATCCTCATTTGTTGCTGTGATTTTGGGAAGGGTTGAAATCGAAATAGAACACATTTTCTTCTAAGAAAATTCTTGCTAAAATGTATTCCATCTGGTTAATTCTATTTATAACTATAGCATTTGTTCCAAATTTGCTGAGTCATTTTATAATCAGGCAGATCCCTTGCAGCTTGTGAGCTATTGTATAATGCCGGTTATGAAAAACTATTTTGGGTTCAGGGAGGTTTGGAGGCTGCTGAAGAAGAGGTTATTTTTTCTTCTTTCTTTTCCCTTTTGGTCTGGATTTGTTTGGATTTCTTAAGTCATGTTTTCCAATCTTGTCATTGCAAAAGCATACCATTTGTCTAACATGTAGGATCTTGAAAGGGAGGGCCCACAACCCTTTAAGCTTGCAGGAATTGGTGGGCTTTCGGAGTTTCTCGGGTAAATTTTCATCGTAAACTTTTTCCTGGGCCTTATTTTTTATCATCACATGAATCTCACATTTATATTTTAGGAAGACTGATCAAACACATGACAGCTGAAATGACACATTTTATGTGATTTTTTAGTGTAGCCAAACCTGATTCGGGCTAGAATTTTCCATTCCATTAATGCTTTTCCTAAAAGCTGTCCTCCAAATGTCCTGTAATAACATTACTTTCCAAATGTATCAATTTTCGTAGTTTTGAATGCTTACAGTTAAGTGTTAAATGGAACAAAATATGTGAGAGTTAAATTTGACAATTGGAGGGGCACATGTTTTTTCCACTAAAACAAAATTGGCCAAAATAATCACACTTGATACATTATATGGTAGACAATTTGATAAAAGTGCTTTGTAAGGTGCCAAGATTGAATTATGTTGTACTTATATGGTCTAAAAAGTGAGAGATTTTGATTATTCAAATTATGATTCATCACCCCAAAACTAGTCTCCTGTTTGTATAATGATCTGCTCAAATGTCCTATATTTTGTTAGTTGGACTGATCAGCAGAGAGCTCAAGCTGCTAAGGAGGGCTGGGGTTACCGATTAGTTTTCTCTGCCCGTTTGGTAATGAACTCTTACGTTAAACCAATAATCAGTTGACAAACTGCTTAATCATCGGCCTTTTTGCGATAAAATGATTCTCGTTTGCAGGTGGGACTGTTTCTTGTTGCGGATGCATTGTTTCTTGGGGCACAGCAAGTTGGTCATTATCTCCAGGACTTGAGATCTCACTGAAGTTCTTGCATCTGGATTTTGTTCTGTAATTACTGCAGATATTGACAATTTTTATAGTTCGAATTTGGTATTGTTTATGGAAAGAACCAAAAAATATTAGTTTTCTTGGATGTAGATGCTCAGTAGGGAAGGAATACCTTACTAACATTCTTTTTGCTTGTTTCTTATAACGAAAGAAAATAAATTAAAATTTTGAACTTGGGTCTTTTTTAATCCGTCACTTGGTTGAACATGCATGATGAGAAATATAGTTTATTTGGTTGAACTCCGATTTCATTGGGTTGCAGCTGCCATCGTAGGGAGCGTGCTACACTTTAGAGGTCTAACCTGACTTGAACACCGGATATTTGTTGTTCAAGAGGACAACCGACACAGAAATAGATTAAAAAGGTTGATAAAATTCTAAAAATGATACTCGGTTGGAACAACAATAAGAGGATCTTTCCTTCCAATTGTGACTCCACGTCTCTCGGTTGCATTCAAATCTTCACCTTTCATTCCATCTGGTAATGTCCAATCAAACTTGTGGACAAGATTTGCCAACGCGTACTCGATGGAAGCAGCGGAAAATCCAATCCCTGGGCAGATTCTCCGTCCTGCCCCAAACGGAATCAACTGATAATGAAAACCCCGAAAGTCCACGTCAGAACCGAGAAATCTCTCTGGCATAAAATTTTCAGGTTCATGCCAATAGGCAGGGTCTCGCCCGATGGCCCATAAATTGACCAGCACCATTGTCTTAGGCTGAATATCATATCCCATTAGATTCACATAATCTCTGGTTGCCCTGAAATATATCGGGAGAGCAGGGTGATAGCGGAAGGTTTCCTTGATCACTGCTTTCAGATAGTGCATCTTCTGCAAGTCATCATCGGTTATGTGATGTCTGTCTTTCATAACCTCTCTTATTTCTTCTTGCAGTTTCTTCATGATTGTGGGGTGTCTCATGAGCTCTGTCATGACCCATGTTAGAGTCGTTGCTGTCGTTTCAGTTCCTGCTGTGAAGACGTCCTGTTTCATTCGGGAAATAAACCTTACAGTTAGTCATGTTAAGACCTGGGCAACGAACCCAATGAATGCAAGAATAATTCTGAAACTCACAGTTTACAACTTGAAATTGAGTGGTAAACCACTGCATTTTGGTATATGCAGTCATTTACTTATAATTTATAAATGAAACATGAAACAATCCCACAGATCCAAATACTTACCAAAATTGCACCTTTGAGAGTCATCAGGTCAATGGAGACACCAGGAACATTACCCTTGTACATCCCGAGCAAAATATCAACAAAGTTTTCATCATTCGTAGTACTGTCTCCACCAGAACACAGCCGATCACCATCTAAATTATGTTCAATAATGGCATCGAGGATTGCATCACGTTTCTCAGTGACCTTATCGATCGCAGCATTTAAACCATTCAACCGATTAATCCAACCAAGCCAAGGAACAAACTGCCCCGGGTTGAAAGCAAACAACAAGCCCACACCTTCAAACATTGCTTCCACAAGTTTCTTCCCGTGCTCTGTTTCACTATGTTTCTTCCCAAGAGCTGCCCGACAGATCAAATCATTGCCCAGGACCATAAACATGTTTGTCAAGTTGATAGACGAGGACGCCCGGCAGCATTGCTTAATCTTTTCCATCAGAAGGGCTGTTTCTTCTTCCCTGATGGCATTAAAGGATTTCACCCGTTTGCTGCTGAGTAGCTCGTGGAGAAAGATGTTTCTTAACGTCCGCCATTGGCTTCCGTATTGAATATTAAACAAGTCCTTCAAGTCATAGAAAACTTTCTTCAGATCTTCTAGAACAGGCCTGTCAGCAAAGCAAAGATCATGCGTTTTCAATACTTCCTTGGCTGCTGCCACTGATGAAACAACGAGTGTTGGTTTCGAGCCGAATTTGAGAAGCATGAGAGGTCCATATTTCTTGGACAATTCCCGAAGCGAGCGATGAGGCAATTGGCCGAGTTGATGGAGGTTTCCGATCACGGGAAGGGTGGGTGGTGATGGTGGTGTGTTCTTGTTGTGGCCTGAGTTTAGTTTCCTGGTGAAATACCAGGTGCAGAATATAACTACAAAAGTGAGAAACAGCGCGCAGAGATGAAATCCATCCATTGTTTGGTTGATGTTTTGCACAAGTTTTGTTATGTTTTGTACTTGGATTTTGGCCAGTGGAATCACAAATATATACATATTTCTCCTTGCCATAATAAATGCATGGTGTTTGAATTCATAGGGAAGTTTAAATGCGCATGCATCAGATTTTCTATTTCAATTAGGTATTTCATCTCTAGTTTTACTTACTAACACGTGGCAAGTGTAATGATAGGCGGTAGAAATTAAAAAAGATAATTTTTTGATTCTTTGTCGATCGTCTATTAATACACACGACGTCTGCATATAATTAAAACAAAACATTTACCACAAAAATAAAACAGACTCCAGCAAGTTTAAATGTTTCTCAATGGCTTTTGATTTGAAGACCTTTGCTGTGGAGAAGTGATGGCACTCGTACGTTCTTCAGTGCTTTTTAAGCAATAATTAATATTAATTTGTTTTTATTTTTGATTATTTTTTATATTATATCATTATTAGTAACTTCGTCCTATTCAAGTAATTGAGTCTATTATCTTAAAGAAATCGTGAACAAATATTCAATAGTACCCATAAAGTTTTAGATTTTTTTTTTAACTTTTGATTGACATTTCTTGTTCCTCATCATGAACCATCATGTCATTAACTAATTTTAAAGACGGGTTAGATCAGAAACACATGTCATTTAACATGTATCAGTGAGTTAGATTAACACATATATCATTTAATATGATATCAGAATATACTGTATCCTCAATTTAAGTTTCACCCTCCCTACATATATACTAAATCATATTTTACTTAATAATATTTGATCGAACTACTAAATCGTATTTTATTTAATAATATTAATTTGGCAACCCTATGCACATATAAATCATTCTATTTTTCTTTCTATATATATATATAAATCATTCTATTCGATAATATTTGGCAACCCTAAGCACATACTAAATGTTCTACTTAGTAATATTTGACACACTAAATCATATTTTATTTAAGAGTTAATTACATTTAAAATATTACCTTTTTCATAGTTTACTACCTCAACTTTCTAGTATTTCCGATTGCTACCTTAAGTATGACAAATATTGCAACATAGTACTGATGGGGCCCTATCCAACTAGGACACATGGTCAGCCCCACAAGTGGTATAATAGGAGAGCTTCCGTGTATGATGAGTTATGGGAGCTCGCTATAAGCTCGCTCCTTAGAATCCTACGAGTTGAGGGTATTTCCATATAAGAGAGCCCGTGCGTGACAAGATGGGTTCAGAAGCTCGCTGGATGTGCTCGCTACTCAGACTCTGCTAATAGAAGAATACTCAGGTAGTTACAGATAATAGAAGTGACGTGCTGGAAAAGGTAAGGAGTGTTAGGAGTAAGAATGGAAGAAGAAGAAGCAATCAAATAGAATTTAACACGGAGTCGGAGAAATAGTAAATTCTAATGGAACTCCGACCCTATATAAGGAGGGGTTTAGGTCAATATGAAGCATAACACAAAATACGAGAGAAAAGAAGGGAAATAGATTCGGCGAATACTCTTTTTTTTTAATTTTTTTAACACACAAAATAGATTCGGCGAATACTCATCAAGTATCTAAATTATTTTTTTCGGCCATTTTAATAACAATTATGAAAAATTTTCACCAAAAAAAAAGAACGTTTTAATTGTGGGATCTGATCTTGATTTGCATATGTCCTAATTTTACCTCTATAAATTTATTTTTTGTGTGAAAAGTGTTGTTAAAAACCTTTTGGTCTTAAAAAAAACATTAAAATAGCTGGAAGAATACTTTAGGTATTAGACTGCAGTCCGCGCAATACTTGTCATACTTTAGGTAGAAATCGATAACATTAGAAAGTTGAGATAGAAAAGTGAAAAAGAGCGATATTTTGGATGGAAAAATATAATCAGCCTTTAATTTAATAATATTGGCAACCCTAACCACATACGAATCTATTTTCTATTTAATAATATTAGGCATACTAAATTATATTTTATTTAATAATAGTTGGCAACTCTAAGCGCAGACCAAATCATTTTGTATTTAATAATATTTGGCAGCCCTAAGCGCATACCGTCTTAATTAATCTGTCAGACTTAGAAGGTGGTGAAAGGTAGCTAGAAAGAATGAAACAGTCACCAAGAATGATTTTGGGCAGCATGGGCGTCATAATGAATGCAACCCTTACGGATTATAATAATTTCTATAGGGTATAGGCTGTCATAGTGTCCTCTTCAATTTGTTAAATAATACGATCGAGTTAGGGTAATGGGGTGATTACTCTTAGAAATAGTTACTTTGGAGTTTTAGACTGAGTTAGGATATTTGTCAATTGATTTCTAGCGTTTACTTGAGTAGGCAATAGGCCTTGTGCAAGCCCGTAAGCCCTATGGGTCCAATGGGGATGACC
>JBBMKE010000003.1:12185033-12201793 GCA_037834125.1 Lippia alba
CTCTCCTTCATACCTTGCTTGGCTCCATTTTCAATCATCCCTTTCATCATTGTACTTTGACTGAAGTTAATACCCCACGAAATAACTAGACGAGTGGATTCCTCGCCTGAACTTAACAACGATCCCGACATTATCTTGTAAAGCAATTCAACTTTGAAAATATTCCCATATGGAACGTCCGGAGTGCTCACACTAACATGAACAACAAATTCATTACCATTGGCTTTTATGTAAGTTTGCTCTTCAGTGGCTTTGACGGCCTTAACTAATTTACTAGCTGCTTTAGTATACGTAACAATTCTTCTCAAACATGATGTATCACCATCTGACACAAATTTCCAAGGTTCTTCTTGAAAATCAGTTGTTCCTTGCATTTCCACCAAATTTCTTTGGAACTCCGAATTGGGACCAAAAATAACCATATTAAGGTCCTTCATGGACCCCACATATGTCTGATCTAGAAGGATGCCGCCTGGGAGATTATCTGGCGCTTCTCTGTCTTCGTTTCTTGATTGCAAGAGTTCAATTGATTCTTCGAAGGTGGAAGTCGTGGGAGGGGGAGGCTCCTCGATGTGAACTTCATCATCTGTGGGAGTGGATATTTCAGAGGAATTGTTGCCTTCCCTCCGTGATGTTTCGTCCTTCTTATGTAAGAACTTCTCCAAACGGGTTGCCAGAGCTTTGATGAACGGTTTCCCATCTGGGATCTTCCTGGATGCAGATTTAACATCCACTGGTAAGAAATTATTGCTTTCAGAACTCAACGGCTCTACCAAAAGATCGTCAGCATCTCTGTCTCTTCCATGCAGGGACAGAGCGATGAGAAGTTTGCCTATATTTTACAGGATAAAAGTTTTGTATTAACCGCTCAAAAGCACCAAAATGGACAAATTCCCAGCACAAGAAGAACTTAGTATTAAAGTTTCTTTTTCTTTTCATTCAAATAAAGGACAAATCTTTAATTTCCATTTTGCTTCCTTCACTACCTCAAGCAATGAAACTCTGTTTTCAATAAAGTTAGTATCTTTGCAACATGTAAGATAAGTTTCATCAAAACCTCCATGAATAAGAACGAATCCAATGCAAATCAACACTAACAAAACACCATAAAACATCTCACCACATCCAATCAATCCATCATAGCTCCACACTCAAAATGATTCAAGTTCCAACACTCAAATACATACAAAAACATCAATTGCATGTTTACTTTATAGGATGAAGAGGGATTAGATTAATAATCCATATTAAATTCATGTTTACTATTATTTTTGCGGGTCCGGAATTGATGATATGGCCCAGAATGATATTGAATAAAAAGTTGATTATTCATCCCACATTCCCACGAGATTACTAATCCACCATCACATCCCACAACCCATCCCATTACTCATCAATCACATCTCACCTCGACCAACAAAGTGAACGCTCCACAAATGTACTTCAAAAAACCCCCTTAATCTTCACTTACCTCAAAACCAAACTCCATCAAGATCACAAAAAATAAACAAGACTCAACAACCCCACAATCACACACACAAACACACACAAAAACAAGAAACTAACCACAATCCTTGTCGATCGACTTCACATTCTTATGCCTCACAACCGAAAACCAAGTAGGGGGCAAGCTCTGATTCTCCTCCGCCACAACACTCCAAACCGGAATATTGACCCGACCCACCAAATCCCCAGCAGAAACATTGAACAACCCGGGTTCACCATCACCATGCTTGTACACAGACACCACAAGCTCCTCCTCCAAATCATGAACTCTGAACACAAACTCCTCATTCCAAACTGGGTTCTCCGCGTTCTTCAAAATCCTCGTCTTTGATTTGAACTTCCCGACTTGGAGCTTCACATAGGAGTCCTTCACGGGCCAATCTCTGCCCTCCAATAAATACACGTAAAGCCTCATTCTTTACCTCGTTTTCTCAGGTGTTGTGCTCTGAATGCAGCATTTTTTTTTTTTTTTTTGGGAAAATTTTGAGGGAGAATGAATTTGTGGGGCGAGGCGTTGCTGAAGCGGCAACTCTTATGGAAAGTGGGAGGGAGGAGGATGGAGGGTGAAGCCATGAAGAAACGTGGGTGTCTGCGAAAAGTGACACGAAGGAGGAAAAGGAATAGTCGTGTAATTGGACTGAACGAAGGCGGTTCTATTCGGTGTGCCGATTATGAATTTTTTTTTTCCTTGAGGGAAAAATATTTATTTATCCTTTTGAAGAGTTTTTGGTTGATTGAATTTGTTGGTAGAATTATACTTTGGAATATTTTTGGATTTTGATTTACAAAATGTCTACGTTTGCATCCTCAATTATTATTTTTTACAAGTCAAAAAACAATAATTAAGGATTTTGTTAAAAAACAATAATTGAGTATGCAAACGTAATTTAGCATAGAAACTACAAAAATTATGATAGTATAATATTTATCCCTTATATTTATACATATTTATATCATATGTAATAGATGTACATTCTTTTAACTATACAATAATTTTGCTACCATTAATAATTTTTAATTTTATATTTTATAATGAGTTCGAGTCTGATCAGATCGATATAATTTCACTTTACATAAATGAGTATTTCGTTATGGATTTGAGACTGATAAAATCACTTGGGTATCAGAAAATGCAAACATAGTATCCCATTATGAGTTTGAGTATGATCGGATCATATAAGTGTAAATTCTCGCTATTGGTGATAATTGTATATTCAAATACTCTAACACAATATTAGCTTATGAATTCGATTCGGGTAAAAATCCTACAATATAAATTCTCTTTATTGATAGTATTTGCAAATTTGAATACTCTTAATATAAAATTTTGATTAAGTTTATATAAAATGGATTATATACTAGACATTAAATTTTTTTGATCTTATATTTTATGTAATACACATGTATATGCTACTTTTTAAAATAAGAACGCATTTGTGGTTGTTATAGGGTTCTATATTTCAAGAATTTTCTTAAACCATTAAAATTACTTTTCTTTTTTCAAATTAAAAAAGAACCCAACATAATATATTTTACTTATTATTCTTTTCTTATTACAACCGAACTATTTATTTGAATTTTCAAGTTCTTCTAGTAATTAAAGGACATATGGATGAAATAGGACATAGGATATGTCTGTAGACTTTTATGTCTCATCAATTTTGCTTAGTTGATAAAATATGAATTTAAGCTCTTTGGTTTGAAATTGAGGTTTTAGGGCACATCACTCAACATGGACTTTTCCCCTCCATTGGACACTTCTATTTGACTTTTGAGTCTATAGGAATTAATATTTATTTGATTATTTCCGTATATACATACATGCCAAAATGAACTGGAGCCTACCCTAGGCCTAATCAAGAATCCTAAACCTTAATAGTCAATTAAAATAAAGTTGATGCTAGTGGCTATAAGTATTAATGATAAGACGCATACATTTTTTAATATGTTTATAACACAATAAGAGGATTAGTTTTATAATTGATGACGAGCGACTTAATCTAAAAAAATCTTTATGACAATTTATACAAGTAAAATTCTATAATTTAATTTGTCTTGTAGGCTTCATAAAAAAGGGGGGTATATGATAAAGTTCAAATATCAAATCTAAACATAAAAATTTCAAAATTATCAATTCAAACAAATGTATTTTCTAAATCCACCACCCATGGATACACACATTTTTGGTTCTTTTATTTAAAATTAAAAAAATAAATAAAGGTGGCAAGAGGCTTTTTGAAGCTTATAGTAGAAAAATAATTTGGAAGATGCAACATCGCCCAATTATTTCAATGTTCCACTTACTGCACTTTTACATGTTACCAAAAACTAAAGTTCTTGTTTAATTATTGTAATCTTCATCCTAAGTACATTTGTCCCTACTTTGTGTCTCGCAATTATAATTTAAAATAACATTTCAAATAGTATACTTTCGCCCTCCCCAAAACCTTTATCCAATTAATAATTGGGAAAAAAATTTTAAACAACCTGAACTATTACAAAATTTTGATTTTGCAACCTAAATTAAAAACGTCGTCTGTTGCAACTTGAACTATTTAAAATTCTCACTTTGTAATTTCAGTGTAAAATCCGGTCACTTTTGTCACCGGAGACATTGACGTGGATATCTCACACGCGTGACACGTAAGTACATGTGACCGAATTTTTATACTGAGGTTGCAAAGTGAGAATTTCAAATCGTTCAGATTACAACCGGCGACGTTTTTTAATTTTAAGAAATTTTGAATCCAAATTCGATAAAAAAAGATTCAATTGTCGAATTCAAGTCTAACATTGAGTTTGTATGTAATCGGATCGGATCAGATCCGCCTAAATTCGGATGACATTCATGAGATCTAAGCCCAGGCCCATTAGAAAATAATTTCAAAATCTTGTTAATTACTGGAAAAACTACAATTTTGAAATTGAGAAGATCGGAAGAAGGAGAACACTCATCAGTAGGGCAAAGAAAGATGCTGCAATACCCGGCTTTCATGACCCAATACCCGTGGTCGACCCGCCTCATTCCGACGTCGTATTTGCTTCCGGCGCAGTGGCCGCAGCCCCTAAACGACGAGCTTCTTCTCGCCATGGAAGAGTCTGAGTACGAAGAGAAGGTTCTGTTCTCACTCACGCTCCTGCATCGCTTGCTTGTATAGTTTGTAACCAGCTGAAAATTATGAAATTCAATGCTGATTTGTGATCCCTGAATGTGAAAGTTTCGTTCTTGATACTTTTATATGAGGGGGAAAAATTGTGTTGGTTTGAGTGGATGAGTGTGTATGTGTGGCTGTGAGGCTTGGATTGAAATAGGTTTGGAGGGAATTAGGATTTATGAGATTGGCTGGTGCATATTTTGTTTGAATTAAGTAAATTGGTTTAGGGGTTGAGAAGAATATGATTTCTGCATTTCAAGGATTAGGGTGGGGCACTTGAAAAGTGACATCCTGGTTTGGGAAGTGTCCCAATTCACAGTTTTTAACAGTGAAACAGTCCCGAAAAGGCGAAAACAGATCAATTTGAGAAATGATATAATACCAGAACAGTTTGTAGTCGGGTTGCAGATTTGGAATGAAAGAATACGTTGTAGAATGTACTATAGAGAAGGCTTAGTGAACCTTTAAGTTATGATTTTTGTGTTTGCTCTGTAGCATTTTCAACATTATATGTTGTTATGATGCATGATGACAGTGTGAATTAGGAAATAGGATGTCAAGGAACCGAGCCGGATTGAGAAAGGTTTGAGCTTGATGAATGGTATATTAATTTTCTAGATGATTTGCTCGTAAACTAGAACCAAAAAGCTTGAGGCTGAGAAAAGTCCAAAACTCAGCTTGGATCAGTTCATTTAGATCCCTGGTATGCATTGCTCTCGGATTTGTGACTAAATACTTGTGTTCGTTTTGCAGTGCAACGAAATCAGAAAGATGAATAGCAACTCGATTGTTATTGGGAAAACCACGGTTGATAATGACAAAGAGGATTTCGACAATGATGCGGATGATGATGATGCTGACAATGCAGAAGAGTCTGAAGGTGATGAATTTGAGCAAGAAACTGGTTGAAGTTCATCTTTCTCCTACTTTTGGTGTAGAAATCATGCTTTTTTTCCTTGGCTTTTATATGTACCATACCTTAAACCTCTCAATTATCCAGTTACCTTGAAGAATTGTCCACCTTATAAGTTTTGTAGGAGCTTATAAATTTCAAATATCAGGGTCATCTACTTATATTAAAACATTCGTGAAAGTACAAAATTCCATACAAAATATCAGAATACAAGTAAAGCAAACAAAGATTATATGAGTAACCAAAGGTTCTGAAATTCTAATCATCCAGAGAAGAATAGAAGTTGAACTGAATTGAATCATTTCTAGAGCTCAGTTTCCCCTTTATTTCCAGAGCTGAGTTCATCACGGATGTGCTGCAATCGACCACCTCTAGCGTCTCGAGAGACAAACTATCTCCGAATACTGAAGGAATACGTTGCAGTTTGTAACAGTGCCTGATAATTACGCGCTTCAGTATTGGGAAGCCGGAGTTTGCACCAGAGGTGATAGTCCATTTCTTGAAATCCATGTCCTCCAACAGGAGGTACTTTAGCTTGGGGAACTCATTCGTCTTCACTTCCCACTTCGGGCCTTGGAAAGCACGTGCCCGCAATATGAGATGCCTAAGTCCTGGCAATGAAGCAATTGCCTTAACATACTCCCATGGAAATCCACACCCACTCAGTGTCAACTTCTGAAGTGTGGAAGGGAGAAACAAGAAGGAACAAGGAACAACTTGAGACCCGATATCAGGATACAACACCACGCATTCGAAAGTAAGAAGTTGATTGAGAATGCCAAGATAGCTGAAAAAACTCAACGATTCATCCTCTAGTAATGATTCTATTCGAACTTCCAGTATCTTAAGGTGTGCGATTTTTTGAAATTTTTTTCGGGTACAACTATGAGCACCGACTCCTGAAAGTTGAAAAAGGTGTTTTAGTAGAGTGTCGGTACCAGAAGGAGGCTCGGGTAGGTCGCGGCCCATGACATGAATGCTAATCAAATATTTCATATTCCAAATCTCTGCAGGCACATAGGATGGAACTCCAGAGCATTTCAAACTTAGATACTGTGCAACAATCAAGACTTGAAGGTTCCGAAGATTGCACATTGCTGCTGGGAGTTTTCCGTTATAGCTCAAAGCAAGATAATTCAGTTGAAATGATTTGAAAATTTCTGTTGGGAATGTGTAGAAGTCGATTTTGACAGCATCTAGTATCTCCAGCAGCTTGAAATCTTCTAACCAGGTTGACAATGGATACTGAAGTTTCGGACCATAGTAAAAAAGAGAACGAACTGATGAATTTGAGTTATTCTTGGGCCGATTTTTCATGAAATGGCGGATGTTCTGTTGAATGCTCAATCGGCGTTGCTGATTATATGTAGTATCTTCCCCTAGAAGATCATAACTTGTGTCCTTGTTTACGACAAGGAAGAACTTCTCCTCTTGAGCTTTTCTAACAAGGAAATCGTGAAAGACTTCGTGAGCAATAGCCGAACCTATTGTAGTTTCGTCATTGTCCTTCAAGAATCCAAGGATGAAACCTCGATCAATAACCATCGTCAGAGTATGCAAGTCCTCAACAATGTTTTCTACTGCCCATAGGATCGCGAGCTTCGTTAAAGGGATGGGATCTTGGTATGGGAAGATTGCCATATGGAGAAGGCCTACTTTTAAATCTTGAGGGAGGTGCATGTAAGTCAAAGATACTAGTGATTCTATGAGATCATCATAGTTCTCACAGGTATTGATCGAAGACAGTACTATCTCCCAGTACTCCGCTTTTGGTTTGGCACACGAGAGTAGATTTCCGACAATGACAACTGCACGAGGGAGTCCTCTGCAACTCACGGCGATATCCATTGCAGTTATCAGAAGATCTATAGGGCCTGCTTTACCATAAAAGATTCTTTTCCAAAGTAGTCTCAAGGTATCCAAATCACTCATGGGATTCAGTTGATAAGGTGGAGATGGAGCTACTTCCGTATCCCTAGTTGTCAGCATGATTCGACTCCCATTGTGATGATTCGGGAATACATGTTTCAAATCATTCCAAACAGCAACGTCACGTATGTCATCCAATAAAACGAGATACCTTTTATACTTCAAAGCATTGTAGAGATGCCTCTCCAACTGCTCATCCGTTTTTTGAAGGATCTCATCGCTCCAGTTATATATAAACTTTATCAGTTCATCTTGTGTCTCTTGACGGATTCCTTCACCCCGTTTCTTGACGGATCCGAGAAGATCTAACAGAACATTGCGTTTGTTGTACTTAGTAGGCACCTTAGCCCAATAAGTAACATCAAATCGGTCCCTAATGAACTGATCTTCGAGAAGATAATGTGCGAGAGCAGTCTTACCCATTCCAGCAACCCCAACTATCGCAACAACATCGAGACTAGCTGGTCCATTCGTCAACCGCTCCTTCAGTCGAGTTAAGGCTTTGCCACGTCCCATTAATGGATACATCATTTTGCAATCAATCTCTCCAGGACTTTTAAACAGAGAGTTCCTGATTTTCCGGTCCAAAGTCTGATGATCGAACTCCTCCGTGGTCATCCGAGCAATGGAACTAATTCTTTGTTCCACTCTGTTCAAATCTTGACAGAAGCTCTCCTGGCTAGCTTCAGCTTGTGATGGAGACAGGGAGTTAGTCAACAACGCGTAGGAGTAGATGATGTCTTCGGCTTCGTAGATTGCATCTCTTATCCGAGCTTCAAATTCTCTTTTAACCTCTCTGTTCTCACCAAGAAAACATTTCAAGCAACAGATTCCTTCACGGAGAATTTCGATTTGTGACATTAGATAATTAGGAGTGGTATCAAGATGCGCTAGAGTCTTCAAGAGAGAAACAGCAGCACCATGGGCAGCCATGTCTATGATCTCTCAGAAGTTCTAGAGAATTTGCAAGAACAAGAAGAAAATTTCTCAGAATATTAACATATTATGTTTGATAATATCAAGTTAATCTTCAAATATCAAGTTGAAAAGTTGATAATTATGTTGCGGATATACAATTAATTTTGTGTATTATTTCTAACTACAAGTTGTAACTTAATTAATATTTCAACGTGATGGTGGAGAAGAGGTTCATTGACTTCAATTAACCTTAGTAGTACGCATAAAGACTAGTTGCCAATTGTTAATTAACAATTAGTTCGCCATTTTTTAAATCGGATATGGGAGAGCTGAAACTTGCCTAACATTCTGCAATCTGAGATGTTAAATCCTGATAGAGTCATTACTTTGTGCTCGTATCGATTACACAATTACCATTACTATAATCTTATACGGTCGTTATCTTATTTTTATCCAATTCTGATCATTGTTAGATATTCATAAGAGGGATGGAGCCAAAAAGTCATACAAATTAAGTCAGTTCACAAAAGATGAATCTTTGCCAGAGTATTCCATTTAGAAATAAGTAAAAAGATAGGATAAACCATGATGATAAGTTATCTGAGTTACCCCTTGCGAACTTGAGTACAACGGGCTCCTGGGTTCGGGACGTGACATCCCTTTCCCACACCAACCACCACTTCTAATCATCCAGTGAAGAATAGAAGTTAAACTGAAATGTGCCATTTCTAGAACTCAGTTTCTCTTTTATTTCTAGAGCTGAATTCATGGCAGATGTGCTGCAATCGATCACCGCAAGCGTATTGAGCGCAGAGCAATCTTCGAATGCTGAAGGGATGTCTCGCAATTTGTAACAGTGCCTAATAATAAGGTCTTCCAACATTGGGAAGCTGGAGCTGGAGCCTGCATCGACAGTGAATGTCCATTTCTTGAAATCCATGTCTTCCAACGATAGGATCAGTAGCATGGGGAATTCAGCTGTCCCCACTTCCCACTCAGAAGGCACAGGTTTGCAATCTGAGATATTTAAGCCCCGGCAATGAAGCAATCGCCTTCATATACTCCCACAGAAATCCACACCCGCTCAAAGTTAAGTCTCGGAGTGTGGCAGGAAAAACAGGAAAGGAACAGGGAACAACGTGTGACACGGTTTGAGGATACACAATGACACATTCAAATATACGTAGATGATTGAGAATGTCAAGATAACTAAAGAAACTCAATGATTCATCCTCTGGTAATGATTCTATTCGAACTTTCAGTACCTTAAGGTGTGCGATTTTTTTTTAAAATGTTTCGGGTACAACTGTGAGAACTCACATGTGAAAGTTGTTGAAGAATATCTAGGAGAGGATCGGTTCCTGAAGGAGGCTCTGGTAGGTCACTTCCCATGACAGACAGCTGAATCAAATCTGTCAAATTCCAAATTTCTGCTGGTAGATAGGTTGGAACTCCCGAGCATTTCAAACTGAGATAGTGTGAAATAATCAAGTTATGAAGGTTACGAAGATTGCATACTGTTGCTGGGAGTTCTCCATTATAGCTCAAAGCAAGGTATCTCAGTTGAAATAATTTGAAAATCTCTGGTGGGAAAGTGTAGAAGCTGATTTTGACAGCATCTAGTATCTCGAGCACCTTGAATTCTTCCAACCATGGACAGTGGAGCATGATGATTTGGGCCAGAATAAAAGAGACAACGAACAGATGAATTTGAGTGATTCTTGGGCTTATTTTTGATGAAATAGTGGATGTTTTGTTGGATGCTCAGCCGTCGCTGCTGATTATATGTAGTGTCTTCCTGCAAAACCGCATAACTTGTTTTCTTATGTATGACAAGGAAGAACAACTCCTCTTTAGCTTTTTTCACAAGAAAATGATGAAAGCCTTCATCAGCTATTGCCCAATTGAAAGTTTAGTCTGTTCAGAAAACAAACAAGGAGACCTCGATTGAAAATGTCTCGAACCTCTACGCCTCCGAGAAATCTTTCCACACGCCATAGATCAGTGAGCTTCATTCAGTGTAGGGACGGGATCATTGTATGGGAACATGGCGATATAGAGAAGACGTACTTTCATTGTTTGAGGCAAATGCATGTAAGTCAGAGATAGCAGTGCTTCAATAAGATCAAAATAATTATCACATGTATTAATTGAAGACAGTACCATCTCCCAATATTCTGCAGTCGGCGTGGCGCAGGAAAGTAGATTTCCAGCAATGACAGCTGCCTGAGGGAATCCTCTGCAATGCTAGGCAATATCCCATGCAATATCAGCAGGATGTGAAAGGCCTGATTCACCATAAAAGGTTCTCATCCAAAGCAGCATGAATGCATCTTCATCACTCATGGCATTCAATTGATGAGGAGGAGATGGAGCTACATCCACATTCCTAGTTGTTAGCAGGATTCGACTTCCATTATCATAATTTGGGAATAGATCCTTCAAATCATCCCAGTCTGCAACCTCCCGTATATCATCCAATGAAACAGGATACATCTTATGCTTCAAATTGTTGTAGACATGCTTCTCCAATTGCTCATCCGTCATCTGACTGAACAACACATCACTTCGAGACTAGCAGATCCACTCATCAGCCGGTCCTTGGTTGAATTAAGTCTTCATTGCGTCCTACTAATGGATACTTCATAGTGCAGTCAATCTCATCAGACCGAGTTGCTTATTTTCCTGTCCAGAGTCAGATGATTGAACTCTTCTGTCGTCATTTGAGCAATGTAACTGATTTTTTGTTCCACCCTCTCCAAGTCTTGGCAGAAGCTCTGCCTGCTAATTTCAGCTTCAGATGGAGAAAGGAAGTGTAAGCTGACAGCGTGTGGGAGTCGATGATGTCTTGGGCTTCATAAATTGCATCTCTGATTTGGGTTTCGAATTCTTGTTTAACCTCTCTGTTCCCGTCAAGAAAACATCTTAAGGAAATGACACCTTCAAGGAGCAATGCAATTTGAGGGTATGGATAATTAGAACTTCTCTGGAGCTGCAAGAGCGTTTTGAAAAGCGAATCTGCAGCACCATAGGCAGCAATATCTATGATCTCGCTCTCTCTCTTCCAAGTAAAATCCCAAACACAGCATTAAACTAATCTTATTTGTTAATATTGAAACTTACATCAAGTTGAAAGGTCAATTAATAGCCTTTGCTGTGGAAAGAGAGGTTCATCGACTTTAATAATCTTAGCTGTAAGTCTGTAACCATAGTGACCCGTTTTTAATTTTTGACCAACAATTAGTGTAGATTTTTTATAGGGGTAAAAGGATTTTACCACTTCAACTACAGCCATTTTTACGCATTCTCACCTAAATTAAGTTTTGTTGTACACATCATCCCTACTTTATGTTTTTTTACAAACCTTCATCCTTACCTCGCGTTAGTAAAAAAAATCATGTTCAACTGATTTTTAGTGATTTGATAGCCTAAATACTAACATATGTAATGCAAGTGACTTCATTAAGAGCAAAACTTGTAAAATTAGATCATTTTTTCTTCATAAAAAACGTAGGATAAATACATATTTTTTCTCCTATTAACATGTCGTCTTCTTCGTAATATGCAGGAAATAGAAATTACATTTTTTTACTAAGTTAGGATAGAGCAAAAATTAAACGGGGAATTAGGGAAAAGTCTCCAAATATGGACTCAATTTTTAGTTTGCTTTTCATTTTTAAAATTATTTCTATTCGCTCCTCAGATGAGACTTTTAGTTTGTTCCTCATTTTGTACAGCACAGACTACATATTACGAAAAATATGCAACATAATGAAATGTGTAACAAACTAAATTATGAATCTCATTTGGGGAATGAACAAAAATAATTTTGAAAATTGGGAGCAAACTAAAATTTTTTAAACTTATGAGGAGTTTTCAAAGAAGACCCTAAAATTAAATACTTTGAACTTATATTTTATCTAATAGAGTTTGAACTTATATTTTTATCTAATACAGTTTTTATTGTAGTTAATTAGGGGGTTCTATATTTCAAAAAATTTCTTAAATCATTAAAATTATTATTATTTTTTCAATCTAAAAGAGAACCCAACATACAATATCTTACTTATTATTCTTTTCTTATTGCAATTTAATTATTTATTTGAATTTTCAAGTTCTTCTAGTAATTAAAGGACATATGATGAAATAGAACATATGATATGCATGTAGACTTTTATGCCCCATCAATTTTGCTTAGTTGATAATTATGGATTTATAAATTCTTTGGTTTGAAATTGAGGGCTAGGGCACATCACTCAACAAGGACTTTCCCCCTACATTGGACATTTCTATTTTGACTTTTGAGTCCATATGAATTGATATTTATTTGATTATTTCTATATATCATAGATGCATGCCCAAATGTTCATTTGAGCCCATCCTAGGCCAAATCAAGTATCTTAAAACTTAATAGTCAATTAAAATAAAGTTGATGCTAGTGGCCATAAGTATTAATGGTAATGGGATGACATATACGTGTCTCTAGATTTTACTATTAACAATTATCTTCAACCTACACCTAAATCATTTTTTTTTTAAAACTCAAACACGGAATGAGATTCGAACTCGAGACCTTGTTTTGGAGAACGAACTCATTAACCACTTGAATTAATCCCTGTTGGTTAGACCTAAATAAAGTGAACGATTATTAGTCATACAATCAATTAACCGAAGGGGCATGATTTAGTGAAAGATACTCGTCAACCTTCAATTCGTCAATTCTTTAATGAGTTCACAACGCAACAAGAGAATCAATTATTATATAATTGATAACGAGTGGTTTAATCTAAAAAAAATACGACAAATTAATAAATGGTCCCCAGTAAGGTTTATAAAATTTTCAAAACCCTCAAGTTTGAAAAATATTTGTTTTAGATCACCAATGTACATCCTACTTTTCCTAAACCCCCTAATCACATAAAAAGACTGTTATTCCCCTACATTTTTCCTACTGCCACTCCAATTTTACTTCTTCCAAACCTATACTTCACCTACTTCAATCTGCCATCACCGGAGTCTTTTTTTTCACTTTTCTTGGTACATTATTCAGAATTTTGAACATTACAACATAATTGTCAATATGTTTCCAGTAAGTTCATCGTTGCAGGTTGATTCTCGCCTGTTGTGTCATTCTGGTGTTCCTTTCTGGGTTTACACTTCGAAGACAGCCGAAAATCCTCATCAGTAGTTTGCTAAATGTCGGATGGAAAATTGTACGATGTGGAAGTGGCTGGATCCAGCACCGACCGTAGAAATGGGATTACTTATCTTCAACTATTGCAAACATGTCGCTGAGCGGAACACTGAAATCAGAGTTCTGAAGATGAAATGTAATTTGTTTGCAGCTCTTCTTTTTGTCTCTTGGCTAGCCTTCCTAGTACTACGCTTTATTTGATTCTTAGTTGTGTAAGATTATGGGTGATTCTTCATTTTTGGTAATATATTCACCCTCGGTTGTAATATTTTATTTAAACAAGATTGTAAATATTGTATTTTGCAATGTACATTGCGCTTTGTATCATCGTGCCTTGAATATTTGGAGTTAAAATCTGGGTTTGTAGAGTTACGCCTTTAATAGTTGGAGGTAAAATCTGGGTTTGTTGAGTGACACCTTGAAATTATGGAGTTGAAAGCTGAGTTTGTTGAGTCACGTCTTCAAATATTAGAGTTGAAAGCTGGGTTTGTAATGTCTACTCTCTTAGGCATTTCGTCGAACAAGTTTCGAGCACTTCTTACAATGCATTTCTTGAAAGGGTAATGTAATATCAACAAATCAATATAAATATCATCAACGTACTGGCCCATTCATCGTTTCAAACCTATCTCAAATAATCTATCAACATTTACCGATCTGGGCTTATATTCATTTAAGTGTGCCTTGCTCGCACCGATCTATGCATTGCAAGTTCGCCCATCTAGTGGGAGCAGCTATGCATAGATCGGTGAGAGCCAAAACATATATAAATGATCTAACATAAGATATCTATAGAAGAATGGATGTTGAGAATATAGGTATGTCGCCGCTACCCAGAGTTTGATGAGTTGGGCGATATATATACACAAATGGACCTCAGACGCAATGGAATCGGGCGTTTTATATTCTCCAATGGAGTCAAGAGGCATTTTATATTCACCGATCTAAGCCTATATTCATTTAAGTGTGCTTCACTCGAACGGATCTGTGCATTGCAAGTTTGCCCATCTAAGAAAGTGGGAGCAGCTATGCACAGATCTGTGTGAGCAAAAGCATATATAAATGATCTAGCATAAAAAATCTGTAGATCAGTAGAAGTGGGGATGTTGAGAATGTAAGTGTGTGGCTGCTACCTGAAGTTTGTGGAGTGGGGCGTTATATATTCGCAAATATACTCCAGATACAATGAAGTGGCGCGTTACATATTCCAAAATGGACCCCATACGCAGTGGAGTGGGGCGTTACATATTCGCAAAGGGACCCCAGAGGTAGTGGGAGTATGTCAAGTTAAATAGGTATAATGCATAATTGTAATGAGAGTATGTCAAGTTAAATAAGTATAATGCGTAATTGGATTGGGAGTATGTCAAGTTAAACAGGTTCAATGCGTAATTGGATTGAGAGTATGTCAAGTTAAACTGCTATAATGCGTAATTGGAATGGGAGTATGTCAAGTTAAACTGATATGTCAAGTTAAATAGGTATAATGCATAATTGGAATTAGAGTATGCCAAGTTAAATAGGTATAACACGTAATTGGAATGAGAGTATGTCAAGTTAAACAGGTATAATGCGTAATTGAAATGGGAGTATGTCAAGTTAAACAAGTACAATGTGTAATTGAAATGAGAGTATGCCAAGTTAAACAAGTATAATGCGTAATTGGAATGGGAGTATGTCAAGTTACACAGGTATAATACGTAATTGGAATGAGAGTATGTCCAGTTAAACAGGTGCATTGCGTAATTGGAATGGGAGTATGTCAAGTTAAACAGGTATAATGCGTAATTGAATGGGAATATGTCAAGTTAAACGGTGATTCTCAAGATTGATACATTATCCCAAGTGGAATGTTGTGGAGAAGAACATTACAACAATGATTCCCAAGATTGATACATTATCCCAAGTGGAATGTTGTGGAGAAGAACATTACAACAATGATTATCAAGAATGATACATTACAACAATGATTCTCAAGATTGATACATTACAACAATGATTCTCAAGATGTTTAACTGGACATACTCCCAATCCAATTACGCATTATACCTGTTTAGTTTGCCATACACCCATTCCAATTATGCATTATACATGTTTAACTGGACATACACCCAATCTAATTACGCATTATACTTGTTTAACTTGACATACTCCCAATCCAATTACGCATTATACCTGTTTAACTTGACATACACCTATTCCAATTACACATTATATATGTTTAACTTGGCATACTCCCAATCCAATTACGCATTAAACCTTTTTAACTTGACATACACCCATTCCAATTACGCATTATTCCTGTTTAACTGGACATATTCCCAATCTAATTATGCATTATACCTGTTTAACTTGACATACACCCATTCCAATTACACATCACTCAACAAATGCAGATTTTAATTATGCATTTTCCACACATCACTCAACAAATGCAGCTTTTAATTACGCCTATTGTACTGATCATTTAACAAATTCAGGGAATGAAATTTCTCATAAACAAAGAAAGACAACAAGTAAATATAAGAAATTAATTATTCCTTGGTACAAGTCGGTAGCAACCATATTTTAATAAAGCGGAGGCGATGTGCGCATCAGTAATCAGCAATGGGGGCTGAGTAAGCAAACTCCATGAAATTTGGGGACTACTTTGCAAGCTTCTCCACATAAAGACAAATAAATGCCCAACAGTCCAAGTTGGCCGCTGATTGTGTACGAAAATTAACAGCTACAGGGTACTCATCTACTGCTCGATAATTGAAATATCCCTTATATGCCCAATAAGATTTCATGAAAACTCCCCAAATTTTCTCCGTGTGCCGTGATCTAGCTAAAGGCATGGAGTTGTACGAAGGGAACCTCGACTCTCTAGTGTCGTACACAACCAGGTGCCAGTGATGTAGAGTGTTCAATGGAAATATGATGCATCTGCAATTATTCCAGACACCATGGTCAAGACGATCCAGGTGCAGCCTGAAATAATTGCCCAATATCTGGACGAAAGTCCCCATCTTCCTCACCGTCATGTAATGAAGCTTCTCTTGTCTCAGCATATCTATTACATGTTGCATAAGAAACGGGCAAACACAATAGATATTGTGTGGTTTTTGAGGAATGTAGTCATCACCCATCAAAATATGAAAAT
>JBBMKE010000003.1:12235423-12253104 GCA_037834125.1 Lippia alba
GGAAAAATAAATGACACATCGTCACTTACGTGTATGTCCGATTGCCATGTGGAAAACTCAGGTGGGGAATGAAATTTCCGATTGGTCAATGTCCTTTAATTTCATTGACTTTAAAATTGATGTCCTATATTTGCCAAAACCCAAAACTCTGTCTACAAATTTCAAATGGGACCATTCGGGTGGAGGAATTTAACAATTTTCCCTAAAAGATCAGTGAAATATTTGAAATAGTTTAAATTCTTATTTTTTCTTAAGATTTTATAATTAAGAACATGTTTTGAATTTTTTTTTATAGTTTGTTGAATTAGATTTGGATGATGCCATTAATTTTCCATCTGTTAAATTATTGGCTAATTATTTAAGATTTGATTTAAATTTTTAGTAATTTTTTTAGTTCTTGTGCAGTGATACTTTCGATAATATTTTTAATCAGTAAATATTCTTAATTATACTGAAAAATAAAGAAGTCGATGTGTTTAAGCCAATTCCCGAAAAGCTACTACAAGACGAATTTGTCACATTGCACCCCAATTTTGGCAAGATATAAATTACCAACTTTTTCCTTTTGGCATTCATTTTGAGGGTTACATATTAATGCAAGGAGAATGAAAGAAAAAACTAAGCTATAGAAAATAATAATAAAAAAAAGATCGGTAAGGAATTATCCTCGTATGTAGTGAAAAATCAATAAGAAATATTTGTTGTCAAATTCAAAGTTTGAAAAATGGTATGGAATATTGTTAGTTTAGGACAAAATAAAGAATGATACTAGAGTTGCAATTTTGAATATCGAAGAACATATTTAAATAATTAAAATATAATAAAACTAATAAATTATATTTAAAAAATAGACAATCATAAACACAAAATAACAAGAACAAAAACTGTTAAAATTAAAATTTTTCACAAGAAAAATATTAATAAATGAGATAATACGTGCAACGCGTGCCACTTACTAGTATATTTAAAAAGTACACGACAATCATTCTTCTCCAATAAAAACATTTTTAGCATTTAATTACTAATCCTATTTTAATTTCCCTACTATGAAAACCATTCCCTCTATTTTCCAATAATAATTGAACTCGAGAAGAATAAAGTACAACAAACAAGCATAATTTACGTAGTAACATGTTTCCATCACAAATTCATAATTTAAAGGTTTTGAACTTCTAATGATCCAGTGACGAATAGAAGAGAAACTGAACTACGTACTGAGCTAGTTCATTTAAGCACATTTTCTCTTTTATTTCTAGAGCTGAATTCATGGCAGATGTGCTGCAATCAATCACGACAAACGTATTGAGCGCCGAGCAATCTTCAAATGCTGAAGGGATGTCTCGCAATTTGTAACAGTGCCTAATAACTAGGTGTTGCAACCTTGGGAAGCAGGACGAGGACGAGGAGGAGCTGGAGCCTGTATAGCCAGTGAATGTCCATTTCATGAAATCCATGTCTTCCAGCAATAGGTACATTAGCTTGGGAAATTCATTTGTCCTCACTACCCACTCAGGTCCTTGGAAGGCACAGGTTTGCAATCTGAGATGTACAAGTTCCGGCAAAGAAGCAATCGCCTTCATATACTCCCACGGAAATCCACACCCGCTCAAAGTTAAGTGGCAAAGCGTTGAAGGAAAAACAGGAATGTAACAAGGAGCAAAATGAGGCACGATATGAGGATAAATGATGATGCATTCAAATTTAATTAGATGACTGAGAATGTCAAGATAAGTAAAGAAACTCAACGATTCATCCTCTGGCAATGATTCGATTCGAACTTCCAGTCCTGTAAGGTGCACGATTCTTTCAAAAATGTTTCGAGTACAGCTGTGAGAACTCACATGTGAAAGTAGATGAAGATTCTCTACTAGAGGATCGGTTCTTGAAGGTGGCTCTGGTAGGTCACTTCCCATGACAGACAACTGAAACAAATCTGTCAAGTTCCAAATTTCTGCAGGTAGATAGGATGGAACTCCTGAGCATTTCAAATTGACATAGCGTGAAACAATCAAGTTCTGAAGGTTACGAAGATTGCACAATGTGGCTGGGAGTTCTCCATTATAGCTCAAAGCAAGGTATCTTAGTTGAAATAATTCGAGAATCTCTGGCGGCAAAGTGTAGAAGCTGACTTTGACCGCATCTAGTATCTCCAGCAGCTTGAAATCTTCGAACCATGCCGACAGTGGAACCTGAAGATTTGGGCCAGAATAAAGGAGACAACGGACACATGAATTTGAGTGATTCTGGGGCCTATGTTTTATGAAACTGTGGATGTTCTGTTGGATGCTCAACCGACGCTGCTCATAATATGTGGTGTCTTCCTGCAAAAGAGCATAATTTGTTTCCTTATTAATGACCAGGAAAAACAATTCCTCTTTAGCTTTTTTCACAAGAAAGTCACGGAAGACTTCCTCGGCTATTGCCCAATTGAAATTCAAGTAGTCTTTGCTCAGAAAACCAAGGAGACCTCGTCTGCAAATATTGAGAAGCCCTATGTTTCCGAGAAATCTTTCTACGCGCCATAGATTCGTGAGTTCTACTGTAGATCTGAGATCATTGTATGGAAACATTGCAATATAGAGAAAACGTAATTTCATTGATTGAGGCAAGTGCATGTAAGTCAGAGATACAAGTGCTTCAATAAGATCAAAGTAGTTGGCACATGTAATAATTGAACACAGTACCATCTCCCAATATTCTGCAGTAGGCGTGACACAGGAGAGTAGATTTCCAGCGATGACAGCTGCGTGAGGGAGTCCTTTGCAACACAGGGCGATATCCCTCGCAATATCAACAAGATAGGAGGAAGGGCCTGATTCGCCATAAAAGATTCTCATCCAAAGCAGCTCGAATGTATGTTCATCGCTCATGGCATTCAATTGGTGAGGTGGAGAAGGAGCTACATCCATATTCCTAGTTGTTAGCAGGATTCGACTTCCATTATGATAATTCGGGAACAAATCCTTCAAATCATCCCAGGCTGCAACCTCGCGTATATCATCCAATAAAACAAGGTACTTCTTATGTTTTAAATTGTTGTAGAGATGCTTCTCCAATTGCTTATCTGTCATATGAGAGAACACATCACTCCAGTTATATTGAAAATTCAGCAATCCGTTTCCTTCCTCTGGACGGAATCCATCACCCTTCTTTCTTATGGATACTAGAAGATCTAACAGAATGTCGCGTTTGCTGAACTTAGCGGATACCTTAACCCTGTAAGTAGCATCAAAGTACTCCCTAATCAACGGATCCACAAGAACCCAATTGGCCAGAGCAGTCTTGCCTATTCCAGCAATCCCAACAATTGGGACAACTTGGAGACTAGCAGATCCACTCATCAGCCGATCCTCGACTTGATTTAAGTCTTCATCTCGTCCTATTAATTGATAAGTCCTTGTGCAGTTAATTTCATCAGACGGTTTCCATATTGAGTTGCTTATTTTCCTGTCCAGAGTTTGATGATTGAACTCTTCTGTCGTCATTTGAGCAATGGAACTAATTATTTGTTCCACCCTCTCCAAGTCTTGACAGAAGTTCTGCCTACTAAGTTCAGCTTGGGATGGAGAAAGAAAGAACGTTGACAGGGTGTGGGAGTCGACTATGTCTTGGACTTTATAAATTGCGTCTCTGATTTGGGTTTCGAATTCTGGTTTAACCTCTCTGTTCTCATCAAGAAAACATCTCAATGAATAGACACCTTCATAGAGCAATGCAATTTGAGGGTATGCACAACTAAAAGTGCTCGAGAGCTGCCATAGAGTTTTCAAAAGCGAAAGCACAGCACCATAGGCAGCCATATCTGTGATCTCTCTCAAGTAAAAAACCTGAACAAAACATTGAGCTAATCTTGTTTGTTAATATACAATTAATATTGCTCTTGTTTGTTAATCTTGAAAATTCAGTTGAAAAGATGATAGTTATCTTCTTCTTTTTTTTTTTTTTTTGAAAGATGATAATTATATACGCAGGTGAACACAGCGCATGCGCGTAAGATGATAATTATATACGCAGGTGAACACAGCGCATGCGCGTCACTAAATTGTAGGATTAAACAAAACTTGTTAATTTAAAACGTAGAGTTGAATAACTGAGAGCTACATATATATCTGTTGTCTGACGTACACAAATTTGTTTATATGTTTGATGTTTTGGTTGGAAATAGAGGTTCATTGACTTCAATAATCTTAGATATAGCCGTAGCGACCCGTTGTTTATTGTTTACTAACAATTACTTGTACATTTTTAATATTTTCATCCATATGTCCTCCTCGAAAAATTCTAATTTAGATCCAAGTCGGTCGAACATTTTTTATATTCAATTATCATTATAATTGGTTTGGTTCAGACGGGTTGAGTTTGAATAGAATTTTCGTGCATAGTGTTGGAGATGTTAGATATTTAATGATACTCTTTTCTAACTACTTAATCTTTTGAATCAAGTGGTCTCATTCAATTTGGTATTAGAGCTCAGACCAAAAGAAGTCTAACTTGTGGTTGAATCCTCATCACCAACTATTTGAAAATGAAAAATTCTCACGCAAAGCCAGACCAAAAGAAGTCGGCCTACACTTAAGGAGTATATTTCATATGTTTAAATATTTAATAATACTCTTTCCTAATAGCTTAAGCTTTCGGAATATATGCAAAGGATGAGAAGAATTGAAGAAAAGTTTATCAGAACTTGCTTTTCATGTATGTATTTGTATTGATACACAAGCTGTTTCTCGGAATATCCACTTAACGAGTACAGATATTTGAAGACCAAAAGACGTCAGAAATTTCTAGGATACTAAAGTAACCATTAGTCTCATGAAATTGTTGGTTCCCTCTTATATTGAGGAAGTTATATCTGTATCATACTAGTTATAAACCCATGCTAAGGCACGGACCAAATTTTTATAAAAATACAATAAAAACATCGATTAATATTGTTAAGATAATAACTATTATCAAAATTTTATTTAAAATATTTAAATAACATGTAGAAATATTAATTTATAAAAGAATAAAATTAGAGAGAAAACTTAGATTATTATAAATTATATAAAATAATAAAAATAAAATTTATATTTAAAATCAAAATCATATTTATTAAAATTAAAACAAATAAAACAAAACTTTCGAAAATTGTACAGTATATTGCTACATCTATAAAGAAAAATAAAAATAATACAAAATTTAAAAGGCTTTTACAAATAAATTTATATATGAAATGATATATATTGATAAAAATAGATAAGTGCGCAAAACCATTACTCACAAATGCACCATTAAGTCACCTTACTAAACTAATCTTATTTGTTAATATTAAACTATACATCAAGCTGAAAGTTCAATAGCCTTTGTTGTGGTTATACAAATGGTTCTTGCTTGTTAATCTTGAAACATCAGTTGAAAAGTTGATATTTATCTATTTGAGTATACAGAGCTCACATGCGTCATTAGATTGTAGGACTTAACAAACCTTGTTAACTAATTTCAAACGTAGAGTTGAATAAGTAAGAGCTATACATGTTGTCCGCACACAAAAAAATGTTTACATATTTTATGTGAATAAAATTCTTTGAAACCCCCCTGAAATGCGAGATGATCGCATTAGACCCATGTGAAAAATTCATTCCATTTAATCCCCTCATGATTTTAGAAAAACTAACAAAAATAATGTGCGATGCCATAACTATATGATTTATATATCTAAGTATTTTTAATGATTGAATTATTAAAATGAAATATTCAAAACATCCATTTTTTAATTTTAAATGTATGAATAAAACCTCAATTGAAACTTAATTTTTCAATGAACACTTCCACATATACTATATATATAGTTTTAGATTAACATTCATGAACGTATCCTGCCACGTTTAAATGTATGAATAAAACCTCAATTGAAACTTAATTTTTCAATTAACACCTCCACATACAAACAAAAAAATATAATATATATATAGTTTTAGATTAACACTCATGATCATATCTAGTCTCTTCAGCCGTCAGGTTCATGTTGAACATTGTAATAAATGTCTCTCACTTGTTAAATTTAAATTAATTTATATCGTATTTTATTTGTATCCATTCGACTAACTTTTGTTCTTGTTTACTTCATTTAGCCGTCTTTATAACTATTATTTCATACTTATATAAGTTATTTATTTTTTGAAATTGTGATATAGTATTAAGAAGGGCATAAATGACTTTACAATCAAAATAACAAACTTTTTTTGCCTATCTAGTCACATTTTGGGCGAGTGGGGTTCACAGCTAGAGGTATAGTTGATTATTTTTCTAAAATCACGACTTCATAAGGGGGTTAAATGGAATGAATTTTTCACAAGGACCTAATATGGTCATTTTTAACTACCTGAGGAAGTTCCGAAGTAATTTACTCCTTTTAATGTGTTTGGTTGGAAAGAGAGGTTCATTGACTTCGAGTCTTCGTCTCTTCGACAATCTTAGCTGTAACGATAGTGACCCGTTATTTATTGTTTCCTTTTCTTTTCTTTATATAAAAAGAAGATAAGTATTTAATTCATAAACTCGCGCGCCCACCCAATTTATCAATTCACACGTCTAGATACCTCACATTATACCGTATGCTCGTCTCTAACCCATTGTTAATTGTTGACAAAGAATTAGTCGTACATTTTGTATTTTCATCCATGTGGATACCACATAATTGGTAAATTTTAGCCTTAGTCCCACTCCATCAAATATTTCTTTTTATATTTTCACCTTATTATGATAATTATTTAGATTTGATTGAGTCGAATTTGAATTAAATTTTTTTTATTTATTGCAGGACCAGTTGTACTCAACAAATTAAAGGTTGGTTAGGTAAGTGTGAAAGCACAACTGACTGGGAAGATTCCCAGGATACTAATAGGACAATTAGTCAACACTCACCAATAAACCATAGGATTAAACTAATCTTACTGAAAGATCAAGTTGAGAAGATGTTAAGTTTATTAATTGTTAACAATCAAGTTGCACATTTTCTATATTCTCGTCCCTATCCACCAAGTTGCAAGCCTGTACTGTACCGAATATATTTCCTGCTTCTGGCTCCACACAATTATCACCCAGAAACAAGAATGGTCTAAACTCTAAACACCAAACTTGCTCACAGATTTCTTGTTAGCTATGGCTTATGCTGCTGTAGCTACTCTTGTGCATTCTCTGCAGCAGCTCAACCCTGATCATGATGATCAAATCCCTCCTCATTACCCCAAGCCCGAAATCAAGAACATCTATAAAACGCTGGTTAAATTACAGTCCAGTCTTGATGAGATCTATCCTGTGAGAAACAGCATCCGGCCCAGCGTCACAGATCTGGAAACCCGAATCAGGGATGCTACGTATAAAGCGCAAGACACCATCGAAGCCATCATCGCTTCTCAAAGCCTGGATCCGAAACGGAAAGAAGACCTCCTCGGAGACCTGCAAGAAATACAAAAAGTCTTTGATCCCATCACGGAATCGGCAGAAGCAAAGGCAGCAGAGATCCAAGAGGAGAGAAAGAAATTGCCGCCGGAGGAGATAGCTCCGGAGACCGAATCCGAGTCTTCTAAAAGGGATGTGAAGATCATCGGACAGGAAAAAGACCAGAAGGAGATATTGGATCATCTGATCATCACGTCGGAAAAGAAACTCGAAATCGTCCCCATCATTGGTATGGCTGGAATTGGAAAGACTACTCTAGCCAGGAGTATTTACGAGCATCCGCGAACGAAGAAACACTTCGATGCTCGTGCGTGGGTCACAGTCTCTCAGGACTACAATGTTCGGGATATCTTCTCAAAGCTCCTCCGTTCGTTTGCCGAAAGGAACCAGACTAGTGATATCCTGGGGTCTGCAAAGAAGTCCGACGACGGCCCAAGGAGCACCACGAGCGATAGTCTGTACGAGAAGCTGTATGGAAAAAAGTATCTGATTGTGGTGGATGACATGTGGGATAGTGAGGTGTGGGATCAAATCCTTCGGTTTTTCCCCAAGGATGAACAAGGCAGTCGGATCATTCTCACGACTAGAATAGATGATGTAGCGGAGAAGGCCAAACCAGTAGGCTTTCGTTGCAAGATGAAACTTCTAAACAAGGAAGATAGCTGGACGTTGCTATGTCAAAATGCGTTTGCTGAAGGGGTGTGCCCGCCTCGATTGGAGGCGAGCGGAATGGAGATCGTGAAGAACTGTGGAGGTCTTCCCCTGTCACTTACGGTGGTCGGAGGGCTGCTGTTCAAAGGAGAGAAGACGCTCGATTATTGGAAACTCATCGCGGAAGACACGACCGCTGCTGTTAAAGGAGCCAAAAGTGGGAACGAAGATGGGGATCCGTTGTACAAAGAGATCTTGTATCTTAGCTACAACCACTTGCCCGGCAAATTGAAAGGGTGTTTTCTTTATATGGGAGCTTTTCGCGAAGATAGTGAGATATCTGTCTCCAAACTCACGCAACTGTGGATAGCTGAAGGTTTCCACACGAAACCACCACCACCACCATCATCATCATCATCATCATCTCTTGAGAGTTTGGAACAAATTGCACACAACTATTTGCAGGAACTTATGGATAGGAATCTGCTTGCACCTCGCAGGAAAACCACCCACGGCCAAACGAGGACCTGTGGGATGCACGATACTTTACGGGATCTAGCCATCGAGGAATGCGACAAGGAGTCGTTTTTCCATTCCATGAGCAAGTACATTCAGCATCAACAAGTCAAGGAAGGCAGAGACAGTCAGAGGCGTATATCTGTTCATAAAAACATCCTCATATGCATGGAGGAAGTCTACCTTTCTGCAAAACGAATCAAGCATTCTCGCACGCTTCTTTATGTCGGGCCTCATCACCATCACCCAGTGCCTTTCGTCTTAACTTTCGATCTCCTCAGGGTGTTGGATGCGCTTACACTCTATTTCATTTCTTTCCCTTCTGAAATAATCAAGCTGATCCACTTGAGGTACCTTGCTCTCACCTACAATGGGCGGCTTCCCAAAACAGTGGCTAAGCTGACAAATCTTCAAGTTTTGATGGTTCGCAGATATCCCAAGATCTTTTTCACTGGGAAGTCACTCCTGCCTGAGGAAATCTGGAGCATGCCTGAATTAAGGCATATCTTTTTCACAGAAAGCTGCTTGCCTGAAATTTCTGGCGTAGACTTTCTTGCACGGGACTCCGCTCTCCTTCCGAACCTCCTCACCCTCTCGAATGTCAACGCTGTTCGCCTTTCGAATGAGGTACTTCAGCAGGTTCCCAACTTGCAGAGGTTGGGAATCTGGGTCGAAGAGCCGTGTACCCTCAATCTCAATCTCACGGAAGAACTTAAAAAGCTCGAGTCTTTAAAGTTCAGAGTGGTGAATCCCATTCCTGGTACTCAAGTCTACTTTGAGCCGGAATTTTCTTTCCCCGAGACACTGACGAAGCTGACATTAAGCGGTACCGGGATCCCCTGGGAGGATATGGAAGTAATTGCAGACCTGCCAAATCTTCAGGTCCTGAAACTGCGGGAGTTATCTTGTCAAGGTGTAATTTGGGAACCAGTAAACAAATATTTGGAGCTGAAATTCCTGCTGCTTGAGGCCCTGGAATTGAAGAAATGGGATGCTGACGGGTCTCAGTTCCCTGCCCTTGAGCACCTGGCTATTCGGCATTGCTATGAACTGGAGGAGATGCCGGCGGACATGGATCACATAGCTGGGCTGCACTTGATTGAATTGGCTGACTGCAGTAAGAAAGCCATGGAATGGGCGAAGGTCATTCAGAAGAAAGTGGAACCGGATGACGAAAATATTGATGCTAAAATCCAGTTTAACATCTCTTCTTCTTGGGAATAGATTCTTCCTTGTAAGGTATGAATTTATAATGCTCCTGCGCTTGTGGAAGTTAAATGTATGTTTAAGTTCTTATGGGAGAAAAAGGCAGTAATAGAAAATAGTGCTGATACATATTCTTTCTGAACTATGAATTTGAAGAGGTAATAATTTTCTGTCGGTTGTTTGTTTGTGTTGCAGATTGCTGAAAAGGGAAGAACTGAATTATCATGATTGGGAAGATTTCTCTTCTGAGTTGGAAGGTGCAGGCAGGACTACCAGATCACTCGCTCGTTGGAGGTCGAGCCGAGTCTGGTTTAGAATTTTTCCAGTTGTAGAATGTTTGTGTGTTTAATTTCTGTTGTTTGTGTTCTGGGAATAAGAATGTACAATTTGTGTTTTCTGTTTCATGAAATGTTGCATTGGACAAGGATGCACTTTATGCAGGAAGCTTTTACTTGATCAATTTCATCTTTTGGTTCTTTTCCTTTCTTTTTCAAAGAACCAGGTCAATGTGACCGGAAGAGTTTTTACTGAAGCCCCCTCAATTATTTTTCTCATCCCTAAATCAAAAAATTGGTCAGTCACATATACAACTTAATGAAAGAATGCAAGTCCACAGTCCACGGTATGCTCAAATCAAATAAAAAACGAATGAAATTGAAACAAACCCCATTACATTTTTTGATTTTTGTGGCAAACAGACTCAATTATCACTATAACAAAAATCGCTAACCCCATAAGCACTATTAGCGCTATTGATCCTCACCAGAAGGTACAATTGAGGGACGCAAGAATGAGTCGAGATGCTCAAACAAACAGGGGGTATACCAAACAAAGTAAACCCCAAGAAGATCCAGTATTTCAAACAGGGGGTGTAATTGTAATAACTGGAAACCTTCAAGGGTGCAATGGGTAATTCTAATTCTGAAACTGCACCATACCCCAAGACCAAACCATCCATTCGATGCTCAACAGCCAACACCACATTCCAGAATTCTAATCCCTTAATAAGAAGAGCCATTAGAGCCAAACTCAACCGTCAATTGCATAGAGGAAAGGCTGACAAAGTCGACAATTACCAATCAGGAGCGTCGTTTGAGGTTCAACTTCTGAAATCATAACTCACAATGGGGTAGGTATAGTAGAACGTCCCTCACTCTCAACAAGCCACAGTTCGATCAGTTGTTTACGATTTCGGTACAGGTTTAACTATACATTTCGAATCTATTAATTTGATACAAGTTATGTCTTCCTAAAAATGGAGACAGGCGAAGAGAGACGACATCTATTAATTTCGAATGGGTATTGCTTTTGAATTCCTTTCACTCTAGTCTGGATTTCAAGACAATGTTGGTGGGAGAGATTGAATTTTTTGGTTCTATAAACTTGGTCTTTTGTTCGTAGTCCCACTCATTATTGATTTCTCAAAATAATTTTGGCACGGCATGAAGGCGATCAAATCCTATTGTACGGAAATGTTAAATAGGTACTTATGATAACTAGAATTTGATACAAAATTGTGGAGACAATGAATAAAGAGCTATTTGAAGGAGACGTCCTGTCTAATAAAAGAGAAAAACTTCACGTTATAATATATCTCCAGAGATTTTTACACCATTTTGACTGCTTTTATATGCACTATCCAATCTTTACAATGCTAATAAATCTTAAAATATAAGAATTTTAATACTAATTGCACAAGCTGAAAGTTTTTCAAAGTAATATTTATTCATATAATAGATATAAACAAAGTAATATCCACTGTTACAAACTCAACAAGAATACAATAAGAGTTCGTGGGTAACACTATATGCATGTAGCATAGGACGTCTCAAAAGCTCGTCTTGATGAAAACAATACCACACAATAATTCAAAGATCTCAAACTCGAAATATCAATAATAGGACCACGAAAACTCGCAACAAAATCTCAATAACACAAGCCGTCCAAACGGAAATAAAATTTATTCGAGACAAAAGTTTAGTAAAACGAATAGAAACCCGACAAAAGCAGCTTGGAATGTATAATTCTCCAAGCTGGTATAATCTTTCGCCCCAACCAATTCACAATCTGATAAACAAAAAACAACAAAAATAGTAAGTAAAATGGTTTGGATTGATGCCCGATTGCTCGGGTCTAGGAGTGCAGGAGGCGTGTCAACAATCCTACATCGAAACTATCTACTATATAATGTTTGGACAACCTTCACATTAGAACAGCTCATATTATCTAATGAAGCGTAAAATTTGATTCACCAACAATAACGTTAACCTTACTAGGAAAGTGCAATGTGAAATCAAAGTGCGGATTGTAGAGGAAAACATGGAAAATCTCATTCTAAAATGCTATAATACCATAAAAACAGCAACTCTAACATCAGATCAGGTGCCTGATGTTAACTAATAATGTTTGAGCAACTCTGACACATTAGCTAATTTTCAGGGTGAGAGCAGACTTGTATTATCTATCAGAGCATAAAATTTGTTTCAAGATAACAACGACCTTACTAAGCGAAGTGCAATGTGAATCGAAGTGCAGATTGAAGAGTGAAACATGAAAAAAGTCATACCTGATTACTCATCACTTTTTGAGCTTAAGTTGGTGATCAACTGTCAGCTTGAATCCTTGCTTTACAGCTTCCTTCCCAATTTCCTCAGCAGAGTCGATAGCAGTTTGACTGATACTATTTATATCCAATGTCAGGAGGGTTTTCGCCATGAACTTCGGAATTTTACCGAGTTCCCTGCACTGCTCGAGCACAAGACAACTAAGACTAGGAAAGTGATTAGTATCGTTGGAAGCCTCCGATTCTGCCTCCCATTTAACTAAATTTGTGGTTGCGATGAGCAAGAATTGGAGATTAGGAAAGCCACCAGTGAAATACCAGGACTTTTCCACGAATGCATTGTCTTTCAACTTGAGCACCTCGAGAGTCTCAATCTTTCCCAACATAGACATATGCTTTGAGTCCAAATATATATTGGATAATGTCAGCCTCGTGATATTTTTGGGGAAGAAGTTCTCTATTGGAAGGTGGTGGAAGAAGAAGTCCTTCTCATCGAGCTGCTTGTCTGATACTGGCGTAACATGTACTAGCTTCAAGATTTCCAGGCATTCCAAATCCTTCAAGGAGAGATCACTTTCCAAAAGAGAGGCTAAGTTCCCAAGAATCCCAAGTTTGTTCAGGTTTTGGGCCCTGTTGAACACGTCCTTTGTACAACATTCGGGTGATAATCTACTGAGTGTTTGAAGGTTTTTACCAGCTTCATCGTCTTCATTCTTTTCTCTGGATTTACCTTGTTTTTGCAAGTCCAGAATAATTGATGCTTTGGTCATTAGATGCCTCAGCTGATGCAACTTCCATATATTTGCTTTGATTCGAAGGGTTCGGGACGTCGTGCAGACTAAAAGAGTTTGTAGGCTCTTTAGCTCAGACATAGATTTAGGAAGAGAACCAAGATCATCACATGACAGAGTAATGTATCTCAGATGAATTAGCTTTGTCACATCTTCGGGGAAGTTGGGGAATTTGAAGGACTTGGAATCCAAAACCCTGAGCAAATGTAAGGTTTCAGGGATAGCAAAAATTAATTTGCCGTCCAGAGTAAAGGAATCCTTACAGAAACATAAGAAAGAACGAAGATATCCGCTATTTATGTTTCCACGATTCAGCTCCTTGATGAGATCAAGGACATTCACATAGATGCAAAGGCGTCGGAGCTCGGGTATGGTCTCTAGTGGGGGGTGAAAAACTCTTTGTTTGTTCTTTTTTATCTCCTGGAACAAATTCAGTTCTTCAGGTGCAGCTTTAGATTTGCAGAACTCACGTATGACATCATGAACTTTGCACAACTTAAGTTTGCCGTAAGGAGTTGCTTCATCAACCATCACTAGATTTCTATCAATGAGATCATCCAAATTGTCCTTTGCAGTTTCCTCCAAGCCCTTTTCACCATGCTTTATGAATCCTTCCGCGATCCACAAGTGGATCAATGCCCTCACCGGGATCGCATAGTCCTCAGGGAACACCCCCAAATAGAGAAAGCATTCTTTCAACTTGCCAGGCAATCTATTGTAACTCGACGCCACAACTTCCAATATGTTGTTGGTTTCAATGTTTTCCCGATAATATGCACTCACATCTTTCGACACTTCCATCCAGGCCCGTTTGATCTCCGTTGGGCTCCCTACTTTGTGGTCCAGAAGAATTCCTCCTATCACCAATATTGCAAGCGGCAGTCCATTGCATTCCTTGGCAATCTGTCTCCCAATCTCTTCTAAGTCTTTTGGACATCCATCAGTGCTCCCGTACACTTCTAGTTGGAGGAGTTCCCAGCTATGCTCCGGAGTAAGAAAACTCAACATGTGGGGCTCCGGTCGACAAGGGTTAGCATGAACACCGACATGCTTGTAACGACTGGTTATCAGGACCTTGCCGGCGGCGTTTTTGCTTGGCAATACATTTTTTATCACGTTCCAGGTATCGATGCTCCACACGTCGTCTAGGACTAACAAAAACTTTCCAGTCTCTAAGTTGCAACGAACTTCTTGACATAGATGGTGTTCGCTCAGGCCGGAGAGGTCCTTTTTGGTGAATTCTTTCAGGATGTTTAGGAGGACTTCCTTTTGGCTGAACTCTTCGGAGACGCTGACCCAAATACGAGTGGCGAATTTGGATTTGATCTGAGAGTTCTGGAAAACCTTCCATGCTAGAGTTGTCTTTCCCAAACCAGGCATCCCAATGATGGAGATGACGTCGAGTTCTTTCTTCTGCTCCATGAGGTAGTTGATTATAGTCTGCTCCTCTTCATCGAAACCTATGACATTGTCTTGCCTGATTGTTCGAATCTGTGAAGTAAGTTGGAAACCGTAAGAACATCGTTATGGACTCCTAATTGAAATGATAACCAGTTACATAGCACCAATTGAGAAAATATTATTATTCGTTTCCTTTCTTGAAGTTGGCAAAAAATGCAATTTTTTGTGGAAAAGTCATTTGCACATCATGTATATCATCAGGGAAAATTCTGGCCAAATTCGGCTAGACCAAATACAATCAGTTATAATAACAAGTGTTATATATTTGTCACTCTCTCTAAATTTTGGAAATTTCTAATCCAGACCCATTTGGTTGTACTCAACCAATTAAAAAGACAAATATATTACACTTGTCATTTGATTGGTCACTCTCCCCAAATTTTCCACCAACCACACGACAAGTGCAAAATACTCGCCCCCTCATTACACCGGTTTGACCAAGCCAGGCTCGAGCTAGAATTACCCATGAATTTTTCACCAATCACACAAATATAAAACATTCATCCTCTTTTTACATCAATATAGTTGATCCACCCCTTATAATTAGGGAAGTATACAATTCTGATTGGATTTGGAGGAAAAAATTGATATTACGGTGGATAACCCAAGATTTGTCAACTGGGGAGTTGACAATTTTAGCTGAAATGTATCTTTGCATCATGGTGAAATGTATGACAAAAGGACTTTATATTTCAAAATCCAGACATCACTGAACCGTGAAATTGATTAGTTTCAGAAACATATGAACCCTGGGTCGACCGATAACACGATATAATTACATCATAAATAATGTTTAATATATTTTTTATATAATTAAAAGACAAATAATAATGAAAATATTAATATTTAAAAAAAATTCTATTGCGATGAATATCTAATAAACCCCACGGTTTGCTTGATCCACTTTACTAATAAATCAAATAGGTTCATGAGACGTGAGCAGTTGCTGAAAAAAAAAACGGGTTTTGAGAACTTGTTCGCGGTCAATTCAGACTGTTTTCTCACCAGGCCATCGGATCATCAGTCGGACTGGTCGGGCCGGGTTGGGTTTCACAAACTACTTGGATAAAGCTATAACATAAAAGAGTTAATTTCATTATTGTCCTATAATTTTACCTATTTTTTCTTTCAGATCCTAACAACAATCGTCTTACCGGCTTTTCTTTATGCAACGATTGTTCCCCGCCTCCTGCGGATCCGTTGCCCCGTTCTTTTTCAGCGCGGTCGATGAGCGGTGCGATCTTTCCTCTCATGTTCCTGACACCCTCTGCTAGTTTGACATCATTTTTGAGGCTTCTGAGTTTCCTGAACCACCTACGGTTGTTGGCAGCGACCACCTGCGTCAGGCAACTGTCGATGGTGTCCTCCGCTTCATAGACGGCGGACCTAATCTCCTTCTCCAGCTGCTTGAAACGTGCATCCTTCTTCTGCTGCCGCCCCGCATCCTCCAGAAAGCTCTTCAGCCGCTCCAGCTCAACCGTAAGCTGCTGAAGCTCAACTTTTGCATCTCCGAGTAGGCTGGCGTAATGTCTTACTATCTGCTCAACCTTCTCCAGCAGGAATGTAACTGCAACTTCCGTCATGATGCTTCAGACAGAGAGAGAAGGAAGGAGAGAAAGAGAGACGACTTTCTTCCTTGTTTTTTCGTAGTGGAAGACTGGAAGAGATGACTTTGTAATCGGGTTACATGTGTATACAAATTACAGAAGTAGGCAGGGTTTTCAGTCATACCCTTTTTTTTAGGTCAAATTACATTTGGATTCTTAAGGTTTGACATAATTATATATTATACCTTACATTTCTAGAAATTATTAGTTCTTTTTTTTTTGGTATATTATTAGCGTTTGATGTCCCACACTTCTGGAAGTAGCTCAAGAAGTAATGACTATTTTAAATTATTAAAAATAATTACAAAATCATTCTCGTGTTTTAGTCATTCTAACAAAATAAGCTCTGAATATAAATTACTTAACAAAACAGTCCTAAAAGCATTTTGGTCATTTCATATTTTTTATAAACAAAAACTGGTGTAAACTAATAGAAAAGAGGGACGAACAACACATCCATTCTAGAAATTTATATGTAATTTCCAGAGTGCAAGGCGCATTAGGCACGGGATCTCCTGTTTCCCACCTCTGTTTCATCTCCTGCTATGGGGTTGGATGGACAACACGTGGCAAGTGACTTAGCCGGGAAGAGATTTCTACTTTATCAAAAAACTAACGCCGTTTACTTTCTCTCTCCCCCTTTCTCTCTCCTATTTCCAACTTTGCAAATCCATCAATTGTCTTCTCTCTGTATTTCTAAATTTCAGAGAATCTATCATGGGCAAAAAATCTGCTAAAAATCAACCATACAAGATGTGTCTCTCTCACATGTTACACAGCATTACGAATTCTCTCTCCAAGAACTCTCTTCTATTTTCAATTAAGATAGACTCTAAATCTTTTCACATAATTAAAGAGGCAATCTATTACAAACAATTAAGAAGATTTATTTTTCGCAACCAAGACAATATAAGAGAGAATCAGATAAATTCACTCTACTAGCATTCGAAATTTCAGAAAAACACAGAGTTCATAGTAGAAAAAATTCAAAAACACACTTTTTATCTCCAAAGTGATTGCAGCCGATATTTCGCCAAGTTCAAACTTTTAAGGTATAATTTTGTTAAAAAAAACACATATAATTTTCAGAAAATTAGTTTTGAAATAATATTTGTGATACACTGACATATGAAAAATTATATTTGCTTAGGTTCTGTTTATTATCCCAACCTATGGAAAGAAACGATTTTGTTGATTTTACTCCACGTCGTAGGTTGGATTTTTCTATAAGGGAGAATAATGAGGATGAGGAGATAGTTGAGATTGATAATGGAATGAATAAGATACATGAACGTCATTCTACAATTTCTGAGGAAAAATTACCGAAAGTTGGCATGGAGTTTGATAGTGAAGAAGCAGCTTACACATTTTATAAAGCATACGCAAAGGAAGTTGGATTTAGTATCAGAGGACATTCTGTACGCAAAGATATTAATGGGAGGA
>JBBMKE010000003.1:12264353-12296062 GCA_037834125.1 Lippia alba
CATACAAAGCTTCCAATCATTGAAGTAAAGAAACTCATGACTTTGTCAAAAAAGCCAGGAATAGGAAAAACTAAATGAAAAAGCCATCAAACCAAAACAAAAAATTTGCACTACATCATCACTGAATTCCTAAAAAACACATCTGCTTTGAATCTCAACAACAAACAACTGAGCTCTTTTTTCCAAGACAAAACTGAACTTTATAACCAAGATAAACTAAACTTCGGTGACAGATTGCAAACGACATCATTAAAGGAAAAATTTTCAACTTTTACATAACATTTTCAACTAAGCTTCTCTTCGTTCTCTGTCCAGGTATTTATAGCAGTAGTTGAAAACGTGTTTTCTAAAGAGAAAGACGACTCTTTATTATTTCTCAAATTCGATTAATTTACTAATTTGTAGCATTATAGCTCTGATTTAATGCTATCTGCATACATTTCTGGGAAACAGTTCATGGTTCAAGAATGTTAAGCTGAAATCTTTGCCAAGAGAATTCTTCAATGTTATCCTGAAATTCCTTTGTTCATTCTAAACAAATACTTTCAATTAGTAGATCACCTTAGTTTGAAAACTGTAACAAAATGAAGTGGTAATAAAGAAAAACCTACATAGAACAAAGGTCAATTAGCATTGGATTTGAACATCATAATTCTTTAGGATCCTACATATAACGAATTATACTCATTATGAACTAATAAAAAGAATTTTTCTCCTAAATCATAAATTATTTCATATTTTCGGGGCATTTAGAGTTTAAGTCCCAATAAGGTAATTCAAGCAATATCTGATACTAAAGAAATCAAATATTCCACACATTTTGAATATTCCACGAAAGTACTCCAACATTTATAGTTTTAAGTCTCAAAATACATCAACAGACCAAGTTAGGTACAGAAGACAATCTAAACCATGAGCATTATCCATACCCAAATTAATAAATAAAGATACTACATGAATTACGTGCTAAAGTTCTCCCTTTTATGAGAATCTTGAATGTGGGGGAAGGGAAATCACCAAATAATTGAGGCAGAGAGAAGACTTGGAAGGTACTAACCTGGAACAGTTTCCGAAACGCAGCGTCAACCCAATTCTAAGATATACCAGGACCCTCGACCAATGTCTTGAAAAGTTGTACTCCTTGATTAACAGTAGAAATCTTTTAATGTTCAGGGCTCATTATTGGTGGAGTCACGGTTCTTCGATCTCAACAACATAATTCTAAAGTATCTACAAATAACAGAGATATCAGATGAATGTTGTGATGTACATAAACTGAATTTAATAACATCAACGCACTCATGGGTAAAATTCAGCAAGTTATCATATAAACTTTGTATTCTAAATCCTAATTCCTACCTCTACAGAGTAAAAAGAAAGAACTAAAGTAATTCAAGCCTATGTAAAGAAAGCCTATGAAAGTTATTGTACTGCATAAAAACTGACTTAGTTTCTTATCTAAAAATTCAAATTCATGGTTTTGCAAGAAAAGAAAGCTGCACATGGAGAAGGAAGCAGCTGCTAGTGTGGGTAGGATAAACAATGAAGGAAACAAGAAGCAAAGATCAGAACACAACTATCCACATTCAAATTCAAAAATAGTTTATCCAAAAAAACTAATTCCTAACACAACCTTGTTTTCAGTTTTTCACTTATAAACACTAATCATGGTAGGAAACAAAGAAATAGAATAAAGGGAACCCTTCGGAAAATAAGAATTCATATCTGAATCAATAGCCTTTGTATGTGCATGTAACAATTAAATTTTGACTCAAAACGTAAGTACCAAACATATATTTAAAGAACTAACTGGGGTCAACACTGAAAATCCAAAGCTTACTATTCCAAACAATAACTTAGTAACATTATTCACTTATATATCAAAAATATATACAAGTTGTAGAGAAAAGTATCTCACCGGTGATAAGAAGCAACCCAGAAGTAAGCTGCCTCAAGAAGACAACTCTCTTCCCCTTAAACCTCCCCGATAATATAATCAAAACAGTCCCCGGGGTAATGCTCGCCTGGCAAACAAACAACTATATAATAAAACAAGAATATTACAGTATGCAACAATTCTTGCATCAGGAGAATTAATTTAAGAACATAAAATCCATTAAAACCAGAATTTCAGCAACAGAAGCAGTCTAGATCATCAGAAATGAGATAGATTCATATTCACTATTTTACAGATCCAAACACAACATCAACACATTCAGATCTACAAATTTCACATACAGAGAAACCGAATTTATTCATAGTCGACGAATTTGATTATTTACCATAACTATCATCACTAATGATTCAACTTTAACAAGCTTACCGTGAAAGTTGAAATCAACGAGGAGACACCTCCGAGGCGAACCTGGTGCAATCGCGGAGTGGTAAATGATATCATGGAAGGTGGAGGTCCACAGCGTTTTCTTACGCAACTCCTTTGTCTTCTCCTCCGTGAAGCAGCCGCAGAAGGGGTTCTTCTCCACCGGAATTCGGCCGGGAACTCCTTCGATTTTGTTGCCGGAGTTGATGTAATCGGGCTTGGAGGACTACCCGACTCGTTGGCTCAGATTTCTGTCCGATTCATCGTCTTCAGCTGAAGGAAGATCTTCAGATTTCTGGAATAGGGTTCCTCTGGGTAAGGTTCTGCAATTCGATTCCTCTTTTTTTAATTTGGAAAGCCCCAATTCCTATCATACTTCCTTCGATCCCTTCATTTCATTCCTTCAATTCATTGGTCTGAGAAGAAAATTTTGAGATGAAGAAGGGTTTCCTCTTTTCACAGTCAAATTGAGATACAAAGTGTTTCTGAAAACTACAGTAAAAAAACTAAAAATTAAATGTATAAGGTCTTCAGGTGATTCGATTTTTGGGCGAAATGATTCCCTCTTTTTTTTTATGGGTTGCCGCCCAAAATTTAGGGAATATAATGACGCTTTTTCAAAAAAACCGTCATTATACATGCTTAATATGAGGACATTTATAAAAGTGTCACTAACATGTATGGTATCGAGACGCCTAATAAAAAAATATAATATTATTATTATTAATCTTACTGATAAATACTTTAATATATAACATAAATTTAATTCAAAAAAAGGATTTTGAAATAGGCGTCACAACAGATAGTCTATATTGACGCTTTTTAAAAAAGCAACATTATATGGCGTCACTAAATGTCATTTTTCTAGTAGTGTCAGCTTCGATGATGTCGTTTCGAGTTCGGCTTTGCGTCCTTAGCTTTTGTTTGATGGGTCTGACGGAGGGGTTGAGGCCGAGGCGATGGCAAACCACCTTGGGGTCGACGCCGATGAGGTCTTTAGCGGCCCATGCAAAAATATCGGCATTCTCGCGCAAGAACTCTATCATCACGATTTAGTGTTGGGGGTGCATGCTTGTTCCGATTTTTGTGGTTTTTTCATCATCACCCGAGACAAGAGCGATCTGTTTTGACGACTCAGAGGGTTCGAGTCGCTCCGTCGCTTTCCATTTTCGAGCCGTTAAAGGCTTCTCCGCCTCTTGACCCGTGGTGGGAAGATCAATCTCGCTATATGCGTAGGTTTGCAAGTGTAGGTCGTCCGCGACCTGTTTATCGAACAACTCTTTAAGAACTATGACATAGCAAGCCCAGCTGTATTTGATATCACATGGCACCTCTCCTACGTCGTTCGGCGTCGGCATCTTCAACTTTTGGTGGTAGGTTGAAATTATCGCTTTGAACTGTATGAGGCCAGGTCGACCAAAGATCAAGTTGTAAGTTAGGGGCATGTTTACGACAACGTATACGACCTCCTGGGTCACCCGCTTGGGAGATGTTCCCATCAAGGTGAATAATCTAATGCGTCCTAAAGGGACGACATGCGACCCACCGAACCCGGATAGCGAGGTTCGGATTGGATCGAGCTTTATGTTATGCAATTTCATTTTTTCGATAGTAGAGTAAAGGATAATATTCGAGCTGCTTCCATTATCAACTCGGCATTTGGTTACATCATAATTAGCCACGCCTAGGGTCACCACCATCGGACAACTAGGCGCATTGCCTTTCCGATGTGGGCCCGACCAGCTGTCACTCTCACTAAAGCTAACCTCTTGCCTTTCTCACTCACTGCCCTGATCGATCTGGAAGACCTCTTCATAGGGGCGGTTGTACTCATGAGTGGCGCGCTAGAGGCTCTTCTTGCGGGTCGAGTTCGAGTCACCTCCCTCATGCGCTCCGACGATCATGAAGATTGTTCTTTTGGAGGGCTGGTTGTTATCGTCCCTCTCGAACGGGGGCTTTCCGGATCTTCTCGACGGGACCTCGATCTAGAGCGCTCGAGGTCGCTGGTTCTGCCGGCCTTCTCGGAGTAGTGATCGATCTTGCGAACAAAGTCCTTTAAGTGCCCTCCTTGGTTAAGTCTCTCGATCTCATTGCGGAGGGCGTTGCATTCTGCAGTAGTATGACCCTATTGTTGGTGGTAGCCGCAAAATTTGCCAATCTTTTGTGCCTTTGGACTTTCGCGGATGGGATTAGGCTTCTTCAAAAGACTCTGATCCATTACCATGTAGATCTGGTCAATGGGTTTGGTCAGGGGGATGTAGTGGCTTCTGTCGACCTAGGTCACTTGGTCGTTTTTTCCCTTGACATTCTTCGCTCGCCACCCTTTCGAGAAGGGTTTGAACTCGACCCAAAGTTTTGCCCCTCAGATCGAGGCAGGGGCCTATGAGAAAGGGTCATCTCCTCCACGAGCATAAAGCCATGAGAGAGGTCTTGAATCTCCGTCAGGTTCCGAGGCTCGGTCCTAACGATCTCATCCGCCCAGAGGCGGTTGCGGAGAGCTCGATGAACGACCGAGAGCAGGGTGTTCATCGGCGGTCCTCGACCTGGACCACTTCCATCGAAAAGCTGGTCATGAAATACCGGAGGGATTCGCCGTCCTTCTGGTAAATACCATTGAGGTAGGAAGCGGCAACTTCTCTCCCGACATGAAGGAGAAATGAGCAAGAAATTGATCTACAAATCGGTTGTAGGTCGATATGCATCGAGGCAGCAAGCAGATAAACCAGTCTTGTGTCGGGCTAGTCAACGTTGTGACGAAGAGCTTGGCCCAGATCTGCTGCGGGTGGGGGTGCAGCAACATGCGATTCTCGAAGGCTGTCACGTGTTTTTCGGGATCCATGGTCCCATTGTACAGGGGCAGTCCTGTCAGAATCCGTTATCCGTCGCAGGTCGTACAGAGAATGTCTTCGCAGAAAGGGGAAGCTTCCTCCCTGTCACTGTAGTATCGGAGAGGGCGTCGGTTTAGTCCCTCTCTTAGGTCGACCTGTCTCTGGGAGATGATCGAGCCTCGATCTCCCAGGTGGTCTTGGGCACGCCTCCTCGGAGGATCCGCATACCCGTATTGTTCGTTCCTGGCACGAGCTCAAGCTCGCGGGGATCCATACACAAAGGTTGTCAAATTCCTCGTGCTCGAGGTCGACCACGTGGTTGCCGTTCTTTCAAATGGGGTGGTCTGATTCCCTGTGCCCCTCGTTTGGGGCGCCCTTATTCCCATCCAGTGGAGGCGGGGGGACGAAGCCTTGAGTTTGAGCCTGTCCGCCAGGTGGGTTTGCCGACCGTCCGCCGATTGGAAGAAGTACGAGACTAAACTCCCCGTATGGCTGCGGAGTAGGTCCTGGCAGATGGCCCACGATTGGGGCGTTTAGGCTCACGTCCCTCAGTCTGGGCGCGTTCGATCTCATCCTTCCATTGATCTAGGAAGGCGTCCAGATCCGTCTGGGTGACGGATATCCGGACGGGAGCCTCGGGCTGAGGCAAGATGACGCTGGTGCTCGGTCCAACGTGTCCTCCAATGGGAGGAAGGGTAGGTTGGTTGCCAAGGGGCGCATTGTTGTCTTGTATGCCCTTGGAGACATCCTCCAGATTGTCGTTGCGTACCGTATTGCGTGTGTTCACCATGTTGATCTAGACGGAGGGAAATGGGTAGAAGGGTAGTAAGCTTTTATCTAGGTCGTTGGAAAAGAAGTTCCCACAGACGGCGCCAAACTGATCTGGCTTAAATCCGATCGATCTGACGTGGCGATCTGATTGTCAGGTATGGGTCAATCAGTCAAGAATTTATTTGAGTGGGTTCTTTATCGACCTGAAAGTACTAACAAATGTGAGCTAAGTACCAACTTGGGGGACTTGGGGTCTTACCCAAGTTTGGCACTCCGACGCTCAAGTCAGTATTGGATTCTCTTAGAGAGAGAGCAAATGCAAATAAATGTGTATTAAAGGCTTACCAACTACTGTTCAAGGGGTGGGTACTTATAGCCTTGGTCGTTTAACACGGTAGAATGTGTACCGCCGGTGTGTATTAATGGCGCTGCAACGTCGACTTGGTTGTCGGACGTTGGGGCTAGTTCGAGGGAGGTCAATTGTACCTTATTTCCCTTTTGGGCGAATACGGTACCTCTTGGGCAATAAATATGCCGTAGTATGTCTGCCATGGGGAATGAAGATGGGACACGTGTCCTGACAGGAGTGCTTTTTGGCATAGAGGTGTCGGGTGACGTATGACATCGATTTGTAGATCGATGTGTTTAGGGAGCCCAGATCGTGCGGTCCCAGTTCGATCAGTGTATAACGCACGATCTGGGCTCTTGACAGAGGGAGTTCTCGCGATCTTGACACCTAGGTCGTTGACAGCTCTCTAACCTTGTCAGGTGGCCCTTTTTGATCGGTCCAGGTCACCCTCAAGTCTACGTAGCCTCCACGTGGGGTGGCACGTGACAGAATATAAATATGCCATGTCCCAAGTGTTGATTCGTTAATGATAATTAGAAAGGAAAGAAAAAAGGAAGTACTTATAAATAGAGCTTGAGGTGAAATTTTTATGGGCACGGAGGGGAAAAATGAATAATCGGGAATTGAAGAAATAAGTTGGTAAATAGTTATAACTTGGATGAAACATTTATATGAGGTTGAAAAATAACTCAAAATGGCTGTAAAATGTTCAAATTAAAAGGGCTAGGAAAAAGCTGTATGAATTCATATTTAGGGAACAATTTGTGAACTGTTCTTGAAAATTTTGTATTGTCGTGACTAATACAAAAAGGAATTAACGTATAAGAATTGATTCTATCCGTTGGGGAACAAGACTTTGGATTTATATATACAAATCTATGAAATTAAAAGCTTATAACTTAATATTTGAGGGTGTTTAAGCATAACTTTAAGTTTAATCAAAATATGATTAGTGTATATTAAATATTAAAACGATAATCTAGATTTAATTTTAAAAAGTTAATCGAAATAATTCTTGGTATAAATAGCTATTAATTAATATTTTAATGTATATTTTAATTGTGTTTAAATATAATTCATATTTGACAATAAAACAATCAAGATTCAAATCCTAACTTTAGGTATAAAACAATCTTTAAATCTCTTTGCCAACTATCACACTTTATAATGTGCTCACAATTCAGTGATAATAGGACTAGTCATTATAATTGACGGGGGATATCGTATTAAAATAAAAGGACTATTTTCATAATCGATTCACATCCTATGAATATGAAAAAAATTGCAAGAATAATAAAGAGAAGGAAGGATTCTCTCCGGGACATATAAATATGGCCTTGTACAAATAAAAAAGACCACCAACACAAGAACGAATCAATAATCAATAACAAGAAGGAAATCACAAAATTCTCTCAAAAGCTAAATACGCGTTTAATGAGAAATTGAGTTGCCAAACTAGTGTTCCATCACTGTTTCTCAATAAATTCAAACCATGTGCAAGTTGATCAATCGGAGATTGGAGACATTTTTTACGATGGGATCATCAAGTTAAGGTGATAGACTCAACGTTATATATTTTCAAATCATCGACAAATTGAATTTAAAGTGTTTCCAATGAAATCTTCGATGTTTATCAAAATTCTAGAATTTAATTTGCAATTAATAAAAAGATCAGTAAGTTAACATTTTCAATATACAAGTCGAAGTTACAACAAAGTAAGAGCATCACTTATTTGTTAAAAAGAAGTAGAGATTGTAATCCACAACTAAAATAAATTAATAAAATTTCATTTGTTATAATTTGTCAGGTTCAATTATTAAATAAACACCAAATTTGTGTTACATATTGGAATATGCTCAAATTGACACAATTAAATAACCCACAAGTAGCCAACAGGGGTTGGTCCAAGCGGTAAATGAATTCATTCCTAAGGGCGAGGTCGCGGGTTTGAATCCCCACTTGAATGTGTGTGTGTAAAAATAAAAATAAAAAAATTAACCCACAAGTAAAAAATACATCGAAATGGAATTTCAAACCCACTATATAAAACTACAAGTCTTTTCATTTGAAGAAGATGTTAGTTTCTTCCGCAGTAATAGAAGGTGTTTGGTTACAACATGAATATAATGATATAAATTTTTTTTTAAATAAAAGACACCCAATACAGTACAATAAAATAATTTTTCTCGGTTGTGCTTCGGATTCCAACTGCACGGGACATAATATTTACCTGTCAATGAGATATAACGAACACTTATTTCAATTCCCTATTAGCTGGAGCAAAAAATTCTTCAAGTTTTAATTAGAGATTTGATTGAGATGTATTATGTAACGAAAGGATATAATGATTACACATATTGAGGAGGATTGCCCCATAATACAAAACCTCTAGGTGCAACCTTTCGCTACCGCTACTATAAATCAAAAGTTGAACCATAGCAATTGAAGTTCATTAATCAAGGATACACGACAAAAATAATTGTTCTATTTCTGAACTTCACCTTCAACAAGCTTATATTTCTTTTAAAAAAATTTCCCCAATCAAGTGTCTTTCTCATAAATGAAAAAAAAAAGAAAAAGAAAAGGATATAATGATTATATAGTGTAATCTGATAATTTAATTTCTTAATTAATCTCTCCTATTCGCGACACTATTTCACTCGTGTATTCCACCCTTATTGGATGGAAACGTAATAAACGTACAACTACTAAGATGAACGACAAATACCACCATGTAGTCTAGTTTGTGCATCGAATCACGATGCATCGAACCAAACAAGTATACAAAAAGTGAAACAAAAGACCTCATTGATATATTGACTTCATTCTATGCCTACGGGCATATCGTCCTCGAGAACCTCGTCCGAATGTGTGGCAGGAGGATTCTTGAGTCTTGACTTTCCTGGAGATCATATTACTTAGTCAATCCCTTATAACTGGAATAGAAAAAAATAGATATTTGGCACAGATGAACACAGTAGTGGTGATAGAGTTGATTCCAGTATTACAAAGACTAGAACTTTTTAAATGTTTCAGTAATTCAGTCGAAAGAAAAACGAACAACAAAAGATGATTCAGCCAACAGCTTTTTCATAAAAATATCCCTTTTGATGTAGATTTCTCAGACATTTCAGCCTCTCTTGCCTTAATCATGCAAGATGGATCTTCCTAATGAACAATGTAAGCCGATTACGAGTATCCATAGTAGCATGATGCTTATACATGCTCATGTAAACAAATCAAGAGAGCAAAATAGACAGAAGTAGCAGAAATGGAACTTATTAATCCTATTATTAAGGCATTAGATTCATTTATCAATAGGTAACCTTCCTAATTTTTTTTCAAGCCACAACTTTACACATACTGATAATTTTACAAACTTTATAACTTGGATTCAGAATTTTACAAACAATTCTTCATAGTCTTTACATTCAAAAAAGGACCGCTAAACTAAAACACAGGATTATTCAACAAATAAATTTGGAATACGTTTGCAATCCTACTCTGACAAACTTTGAATGACACATCAAGTATGGGGATTTATCACTCTAACTTGCATAAATTGAAAAATCAGTTTTCATTGGGGAACACAGCAAATTGAAATCCATATTTACAAACTTAAATATATTATTTACCAGGTTTGACAAATCAGAAAAATATTACCAGGAAATGGAAATACTCAACGTGTGTCGAAACTCAAATAGATAATGCATAATATCCAGCAATTAATTTGATATTATATGAACATTGCCTCGATATATTATATGGTTACCTCATTCATGGTTACTTCTATCTTTTGTTGCTTCTTTGTTTGTTTCTCATCTTTTGCTTCTCATTTCTTGTTTCTCAGGCAAGATTGATGATACAATACCGATTCATTCCTTTTGCTCCTCTCATCGAAGCTCAGGAGGACCCTACACAGGAAACAAGCACATTCCAACAAAAAAATCATTCTCAGTTGTCACAAGAAAAATCAATTTATACATCACAGGTCGAGAATGCAAGAACTCCATTCCTTGAAACACTCAAAACATATAAGTGACTCTATAGCATATGGATTTTAAATGGGTAGATTAAAACAAATTATAAATTTAACAAGGTGAGGGTCTTATTATTATGTGAAATAAGTATTAAAATGTAATATTGGTAATTCGTGGATCCTATTGTTCATTGAAAACAATATTGAAATGTGTTATAGCCATCTGCGGGCCCCAACCCCGTTTGTTGCTTTTCTATATTAAACCAGTAAAAATTGTGTAGGGATGGATGTTAGTTTATCCTGGATCCCGTGATGAAAATGAAAACAGGTAGTGCTTTATCGAAAATTGACATAAATTCGTAGCTCCATTGGGAAAGCACAAAAAACCCATTTCAAAACACACAACCTTCAAAGCCCATCCCCAATTAGGATACACAGAAAAGGCAGAGCATGGAAGATTTGGTCCATATCCAAGCAGCTTGTCAGATGGATATGATAAATAATGCATTTGACGACGGTTCGACCAACATATAAGCTGACACATGATGAACAGAGGCTGGGTATATGCAAATATATGTGAAAACATTCTTTCAAACACATTACTTAGAAGTTTCTTTTATTTCTCCAGCAGCATAAATCCAAGGAGATGAAGATTTGGCTTTTTTTTTTTCAGGCTTGAGCACATCTTGTTTGGCTCAAGCTCAAGCTTAAATTTCATAATTTTACAGTGTTTGGCACAGCTCAAGCTCAACATTAATATGTTACTGATAATTATATATATATATATATAATTGAAACATGATTGATTGAACTTGACTTACTAGCCTTTAACTTGACTCAGCTTGAAACTCATGCAAATTGCACATATAGGAAAACTTTAAGGATAATAAGTCAAGTTTAATCAATCATGTTTCAATCGAAACCGCAACGCACCTGACGATACTCTCTGCTCTTATAACCATCATATCCAGTCCTGCCAAAAATACTGTGAAACTAATAATTTCCCAACAATTCATATGGTTTCAGCAAAACCTCCATACTTGATCCATGACTCCTCAAACCCTTCAGGCATAAGGCGTTTAGATTCTATCTCCTTACACAACTCCATGGCCACTTCCTCTTTACCGCATTGGCAAAGTCCATTGCAAATACAAGATAATGTGTCCAAATCAGGACCTATAGCCCGCTCCATCATCTCTTTCAAAACACGAACAGCTCCATCATAATCTTCATTTTTAACAAAAGCAGATATCAAAATCTTATATGTTCTTTCATTGGGATGACAACCGCTCCTCACCATGCTTTTATACAGTTGAAAAGCACGGTCTGAATTGTTTCTTGCACACTGCCCTCTAATAAGTGCAGCAAAAGTCGATGAATTAGGCACTAATTTCTCCTTATCGAGTTCTTTCACCAAATGTGCAGCTTTCTTTGTCTTCCCGTTCTTGCACAGACACATAATCACAGCATTATAAGTTAGTATATCAGCCTTGATACCATTTGACAACATTTCGTCAAATAAATTGAATCCCATCTCGCTATTTCCCGTTTCGCTATAACCGGTGATCAACGTGTTGTAAGTTACCGTAGTAGGGTGTACATCCGCACTTTTCATCTCCCTCAAAAGCTTGTTTGCTTCGTTTAGCTTTCCCTCCTTGCATAGTCCATTCATCAGTGCATTATAAGTGGCATCATTTGGCTTCACTCCATTTTTCTCCATCATGTTCTTCAGCTTCAAGGCACTACTTAAAAGACCATTGCTACAATATCCAACAATCAAAGTGTTATATGATACAACATTACGGGCTAATCCCATTCCATCCATTTCCTTGAACAACTCAACTGCCATTTCCAATTTGCCCAGTTTTGAGTAAGCTCGAATGACCATATTAATAGTAAAAACATTAGGGGAAATTCTACACCGGCACATCTCTTTATAGAATGCCACGGTGATATCCCAACGGTTCAATCCATTCAGTGCACTCAAATAAGCATTACAAGATTCAACAGTGGGGTAAAAACCGTACTCCCTCATCCAACAGAAAGTATCAGAAGCATTTCTAAATTTCTTCATATGAGCGTGCGTCTTAAATAAAGCATCAAACACTCGAGGCGATGATTCACACATTCTGTAAGAATAAACCAGAGCGTCAAATACCTTCCGCGGGAAATCCAATTCCAGTAAACCAGTTCCCAGAGTTCTCCTCAGTATCGACTCCGCGGATTTAAACTTACGGTTCGTGGTCAAAATGTGTAGAACTATCGAAACCACATCAAGGGTATTGCATTCAGAGTTCTTGAGCTCAACCCATTTGAAAAATTCAAGAGAAAGCACATAATCTTTCCGGGTTTTCAGCAAAACGTGCTTAATTCTAAATGGAGTTAAGGAAGAGGCTAACTTGTTGAGTTTATCCCATTCCGAATGAATCAAATGACTGTGCACAATGTTTACAACGTCCAAGTCATGACCTTTGGCTGGAGGAATCGTTCTGTGAGGTAATAAAATGGGACTTTTCTTGAAATTACTAAGAAGTTGGGATTCAATTGGGCTTTTGAGGTCGGATTTGGTCGGATTAACGAACATCGAGAATCTGCGCAGCTGTGAAGAGTTCTTCATCGTTGCCACACACAAGATTAAATAGCTAAAAAAGAAAATATTGCAACTGACAAACAAATTGAGAAAAAATTATGTGCAGAATCTGCGAACACCACCAAATCCCACTGATAAAACCCATCTCAGAAATTCCTCCAACAAAAAGAACAAACATTGCTTACAACTCACCGCATAAATCGGTAACCCTAGGTTTCACTCGTGCATCAAAGTTGGTTGCCTCCAACTTCATTAAGCAAAATGGAAAGCAAAGAGAGAGGACGCAGCAGTGGGGGCTGCCTTCTTCGAAAGGAACCCATTTCGAAGGTGAGGAAAGATTGAGATGAAAATTATGAAGATTCACAGAAATTTGATTGGAAATCTTATCGCCATTTTCGTCGGGAAAGAACAAATATTTCTTGAAATTTACATAGTAATAGAGAGGTGTTTACTATACACTTTTTGTCCCGGTGGCCCTTTGGCGGCGTTTTTCGAAGTTTTCCTTTTCCGATGGGCTGAGGGCAGTTTGGTCAACTACGATTTTTTGTACAGTGGTAAAATAGTTTTGTCACCCAATTTTTCACTTTTCCAACTCTATTATTATTAGGGTTTATTAAATTTGCACCCCTCAGTTAAGGGAAATTGCACCATGTACCTCATAGTTGGTCAAAATTACTCATCACCCGGAGTCAAATTACGTAATTTACCAAGGATCAGAAATTGATCCAGGCTCGACCCAAATAATTTTGTATAGATGGTTTTACCCTTAACCTTAATTCCCCTCTGAGGCGTTGGGGTCGTACCAAATAGATCTGTTCGGTCAAGAAGGAAAAAATCATGTTTGCGTCGGAATAGGTTAACAGTGGATGAGTGGTATGTCCTCTGTACATAACAAATAATAGAAAAGATGTTTATCAATAGTAGGTTGTCGGGCTCTTTTTATGACTTGGAGTCGAAAGATAAAATAGCATCTATTTACTTGAATTTGTATTTGGGGAAATACTGTTGTCCACTCGAAACTAGAGTCGATGGAAACAGAAAAGGTGAACTAGAGGCCAACCTGGGGGAATAGGGGGTTTTATCCAATTTGACACGCCGACGCTCTAGTTAGTTATCGAGTGAGAGAAGTCGAGTTAAGAGTGCAGTAAATGCATTAGGTAAAATTTACCGTGTTAAATAAATGCGGAGGTATTTATACCAGGTAAAATTATGATTGCTTCGACCTACGCATCTCTAATCATAGCTAAGTATTTAATGCTCGATCGACCATTAACTGGGATGAAGGAAGCTGACGCGTAGAACCTTGGGTCGATAAAGGTCGAGAGATATGGGTCGAGAGATATGGGTCGTGTCCCGGTCAAAGATTGGGTGCGATAATTTTCTTAGGGGAGTAAATGCTATACTCGACACTGGGTCAAAGTCGATATGACTTGAGATTTGATATATGGCGCAACAATATTGGTCCAGGTGGATCGATATCCACGTCGGTAGGAATAAAGAAGTAGAAGAATGTTGGGATCTGTTCAAAGAATGGAAGAAAAGAACTTCAAAAACTTGGTTATAAAACAAGAGGTTTTAATATAAGAAGACCAAAACCAAAAAAGAGAAAACACCGCATTAAGAAAGAAAGGAAGAGAGAATCACTTTGAAAAATTCACCGGGAACGTACCCTTTGTTTCGTACCATATATTCGGTTAGGTTTTCAAAATTCGAATCCATTTGTTCCCAATTTCAAATCTAAAATTTTAGATTTAAAAATTAAAAAAAAAAGAAATATCAATAATTCCCAAACCGATTAATGAAAATCGATTCCGTCACTTGCAATGGATTCACCGTGTCGAGATCTTGAATATCCATACAAATCCCGTCGGATTTCTTCATTGGAAAGCCGGATACGAAAAACCCATTTTGTAATAAAAAATGCAAATTTTCGGGGAGGTCTCCGGTGCCTTCTTAGGCCATTTTCGTGAGACGGGACTGCTACAAATGAAGTCGCGTCGTCGAATTGAGTAGAAACACGTAGGTCGCATCTCCGGCAATGGTGCCGGAAAAGCCGCGTTTACAATAGAAAACGGAGGTCTAAAGAAAAGAAAAAAAAATGGAAAAAAAAAGGGAAGATAAAATAAGAGGTATGGAGGTAATTTCTTATATTTTGTTAAGGGTATTTTCGTCTTTTTGCACAATTTAGTGGTGTAGGAAATGTTTCATGAATAATTGATTCTTAAAACATTTAAAAAATCAAATAGGAGGTTTATAAAAAAATATTATGGTATAGTGGGGATGTTTGATTAATTATTCATAATATAAATTACAATATTTAATAAATTATATTTCTCCATTGAGCTCATTTTCGGAGGAAATTAACACAAGAAACCTACAGCTTTAGCATCAAACCCTAAATTGTAGGTTGGTCGGCAGATCTCAATCGAAAGTTCGCTCTTATACATGTTAAAAAATGTTTTGTCACATAATGATCATGATTAAATGCTTTCTTATAGTAATTACTAATACATAATATGACTATGAAATTAAATCTTCATTTGTTATAGTATTTGTCGGGTCTCTCTCCCTTTCCTCCTTTTCTCTCATTTCTTTTTCATTGGTTTCTAAATCCTAATTTATAGTCAATTGTCAATTGAAGTTTCGATCAAGCGATGAAGATTATTATCATTGCTTCACCGGTGGATTGACTCAATTCCGTCGTCAACTTCTCAAATTTGTTCTGTAGAAATTTGTCAAGATTTACTGTCACTCTTTCGGATCTACTACTATCTTCTTAGATCTGCACTAGTATTCAAGATCTACTGTCATCCTCACAGATCTTGCGGAGATTTGCACCGTACGTTTTCTTGGTGCAAAGACGATCTACGTCCCTGTTTCTACTGCTTTTTTTAGTTATGTTTTCTTTTGAATCTTGCGTATGAGAGTTTTATCTCTTCCGTATGGAAGTTTAGGAAGTGCCTTTAAGTTAAGTTTTATTTTTTTCTGTGTATTCCTTATGGAAGTTAAATTTATTCAGCCCGAGGTTAATTGTGTAGTCCATAAGCTCTCCAGAATTACAGCTTCAGCTTGCGTTGTTCCGACTTTTGCCGTGCTGGTTGTACTACTTAATTTGATTGATTATATGATATTATTTTTGCTTTTAATAAAAAATGAACCGAAGCCCATACATACATTAAAATAAATTACTTTTATTGAATCAACTAATCTTGTTCAAAGCCGGAGAGTGAACCCATCACATTCAAATAAATTACTTTTGTTGAATTAATTAAACTTATTAATTCAATGCTTGAAATGTGAGCCCTCTCCACCGTCACCGCCACCGCCAGGAGCACCATAATCACCACCGTCAGAGGGCGGAGGAGGCGGAGGTCGAGAACGCCTTGCGCATTTCGCTGAACATGTGCAAGCATTATGCTTGCATTGACCACCAAGAAATCCTTCCTTCTTGCAAATAGTTTTGCAGTTACGACTCTGATTCTTCCTCCAGCAAAATTTCCCATGGAATTTCTTACTCTTTCTTTCACAAGTTATTGCTTCAATTTGCACCATGTATTCATCTGCAATTTTTAATTCCACAGGCTTGTTAGCTAGAAAATATGATGCTGGTGCATATATCATGTAACAATTTGAAGTATATAATTAATAATTCATGATTAATGTAGCCTTACCTAAAATTTGAATGTACACCTCCCGTTCGATTATTTATATTTCTCATTTCAATTATTGAAAATATCTTATTTCTTAGTTTTCATTTATTACAAAATCTCTTAAAATTACATTATTTATGTAAATTTATTGGATTAAAGTGTAGTGAAGGAAGGTCACGGCTGGATTCGACTTTAAATTACATTCGACTGTTACACAGATGAAATGAAGGAAACAATGGCCATCTAATTTTAGCAAATGTAATTTAAACTTAAAAGGAAAATAAACTATAACGATAAAGTCACTATATTTGTTGTATAAAGATTATTATGTACATATGATAGTAGGATGATATTTAATGGAATATTTATCAACAATTAAATATGATTATGGGGGAACACTTACCAACCAAGACTAGTAGGAGTAAGAGGACTACTATACAAACCTTCTTCTCCATCCTGAATTTGAGAATATTGAGGAATGATTTTCAAACAAATGAAGACATGGCTTTATAGATTTAGGAAGGGCAAGGGAAGACCATAACAATATTACATATGACTTCATTGCAAATTTGCACGTTTAAATCTTGGGTGAAATATATTAAATTTCTTTAACCCAAAACTCTTCTCGTAATATGATTGTTGCAAAACTATTATTACGTAATTTAATTTAAGGGGGAATGTGGCAAAACTCCCCAAGATACAAGACAAATTTGACATCAATCCCTCGTGAAAAAAATCAATACAAACTACTCACTTTAAATTTGTAATTGATTTCATTCCTCATTTTTATGAAATGACCAAAATAGCCTTGAAGAAACATGAAATGATATAACACACCACTCTTCCCTCCCACACAAACCATTTTGTTAACATAATACATCATATATACGAGTTCATACTTTTATCTCGTATGTTAATACTTCAAAACATAATTTCATACTTCATATGTAAAATTAACATATAGGTGGATAGTGGGTTAAAATTAATTGTTAATTTATATTTTGAAGTATTAGTTAGAGATTATAAAGTATCTAGATTATAAAAAAGGGTATTGAAAATATAAAATAGAGCATCCAAATTATAAAATAGAGTATTATAAGGTTTCCGAACTATAAAAGGGGTATTGTTCTTAAAAGTTAAAGTACTTACGCTTTAAATTAAAGTATTATTCATAAAAGTTAAAGTATCTAAATTTATAATTGAAGTATAATTCATAAATATTTAAGTGTTTAGATTTAAAAATAGAATATTATTCATAAAAGTTAAATATTCAAGTTTGAAATTGAAGCATAAAAGGTAAAAAAAAAACAAAATAAGGCTATTGCAATCGATTGAGGGAATAGGAAGTGAAATCAAATTATAAATTTAAATTGAGAAGTTATTATCGATATTTTTCACATAACAGTAAACTAAATTATTTTCAGCAACTGTTATAACAAATCTGTTATAACCTCTAATGCACGGGCACTCCGAAAAAAAGCCCCGTGCAGTGTCAGACACGTGTCGGACACGGACACGTCTCGAACACGGATCCGACACGTGTCCGACACGGCTGATCCGTGTCCTATATTAAAAAAAAATTGGGGACACCGTGTCGGAGACACGGCTTGGACACGGATGCAAAAGGACTCTGCTGGCTGGAGGAAGACGACCCCATCGCAACATCTCTTACGGTTTCTTCTCGATTCAGATGGTAGAGGCTCGATCTTGGTTATGGTAACGACGGTGATAAAGAGAAGGAAGAAATCCAATTAGAAATTTTGAAAAATGGAGGAGAAAGAAAGTGAAAGCAAATTGAGATTAATGGAGTAGATGATAGAGGATTGAGATGATAGAGGATTGACAAAGTGAAAGTAATTTGGGAAGAAATTAGACTAATTTTTTGGGATTCTCTTCTTCCTCAAGTATTCTTCTTCTTTTTCTTCCAATTTATCACCACTTCACAAGTGGAGTGTTAAAGACGGGAAATGGCTACCTTAAAAAAAAACCAAAATACTATCTATTTAAATTACAATTATATCCTCAACACAATCTCCAAAAAACCAAACGATGTCGTATGTTTTCTTCAAAGAGATCTCCTATTATGTCTTTAATCTTGAGTCTGAATGAATCATAATAACACAAGATTTTTTTTATCTTTTGATTATTTCACGTATTTTCAAGAATTTCCAAAAATAATTTCCTAATTAATAAAGAATATTTTATATTTATAAAAATAAAAAAAATATAATATAACCGTGTCGGAGTCGTGTCGTGTCCTAAAATTTTAAAAAAATCCGTATCGCCGTGTCCGTGTCGTGTCGTGTCTGTATCGTCATGTCCGTGCATCCCAGGCTATAACTCTACTAACGGAAACGACAGTCGATCGTTAGTCAACTGCTCAAAATCACAATCAAAATGCCACCTACTTTGTATTTTATGTTAATTAACAACTGTCAATTTGCCCTTGTCTATTATTTTATGTTACATTGACAATCTGCAACATTTTGGGGTAGTGTGAGCACATGGAAGGCAGTTTAATAATATATCTGCATCGCGTCATAATCGCTATTATTTAAGATACATATTATGACATGAACAAATGAAATATTAATAAGAAACAGCTTGAGCTTGAACTAGTTATATTTTCGTTGCTCATTTACCTGTTATATTTCATTGCACTTGAAAGTCTGGTTTTCAAGCAATTATTCAGATCGAAAACATGGCTGCCTATGGTGCTATGATTTCTCTTCGGAAGACTCTGTATCAGCTCCGCACCAACCAACAAATCAGACTTCTGGACTTTGGAGTCTACAGATTGCAACGTTTTCTTGATGATAACAGAGATGTTAACAGAGAATTCGAAATCCGAATCCGCGATGCCAGTTATGAAGCCCAAGATGTCATCGACTCCCACATGCAGTCGGCTCACTTTGTTTCTCCGCCAGAAGCTGAAAATAGCAGCCAGAGCTTCTGCAGTGACCTGAAGAGATTAATCCAAAGCATTAATTCGCTTGTGGAAATGACAAAGTCGGAGGAGTTCAAGCACAGCAAGATGAGCGGCTCGGTATGGAAAACATATGATGAAATACAACCTGCGAAATGGAAACAATTAGTGGGACGAGATGAAGACTTTGTTCAGCTAAGGGATCGGTTATTGAGGGGTTCTGAGGCGCTGGGACTTGTAACAATAATCGGAATTGCTGGAATCGGTAAGACTAATCTTGCTCTATGCCTTTTTGAGGATATAAAGGAGGAAAAAAAGTACTTTGATGTTTGTGGATGGTGTAAGGTGCCTATTGAATACAAGAAACGAGATGTATTGTTGGGTCTTTTAGTATCCATGATGATCCTGACTGATGAAATCTATCAGAAGACGGATGAACAGCTAGAGAAGCATCTCTACGACTTTTTGAAGTACAAAAAGTATCTAGTTATGTTGGATGATGTGCGCGACGTTGTGGTGTGGAATGATTTGAAAGAATTACTCCCAAATCACTATAATCGAAGTCGAGTTTTACTAACAACCAGGGATGAGGTTATAGCTGGTATTGCAGACTCGCGACATCGATTGTCTCCATTGACTGATGAATTTACCTTTGGTCTGCTTGAGCAGATAGTCTTCTTCAAGGATCCATGTCCTTTAGAACTGCTTGATATTGCAAAGGACATTGCAGAGAGTTGCAAAGGACTCCCTCGAGCAGTAGCCATCGTCGGAAGACTACTCAGGTGTGCCAACTTGAGAAGAGAGTATTGGGAATTGGTATTGTCGTCAATTGTTACGTGTGACGGATATGAAGACCTTGTAGAAGCACTGGTGTCTCTCACTTACAACCACTTGCCTCAATACTTGAGAGCATGCCTTCTTTATATGGCAATGTTTCCGTATGAATATGTTTTCAGTGTCTTCAAGCTGATGCACCTATGGATTGCAGAAGGATTTCTTCGGACAGGCTCAAAATCAGAGATGGGGATTGCCTGGGATTGTTTGATGGAACTTTCTAAAAGAGGTCTTGTTTTCAACGTAATTACAATCGATGGTGCAAATCAAGTTTGCAAAATTTATGAAGAAGTCTTTCAGGATTTCGGTTTGAGAACAGCTAAGGAAGAGAACTTCTCTTTCATCATAAATAAGGATACAAAAGATGGGAGTCCTCCGCGAAAAGAGTACGGTTCGCATGATCGGTTGCAGAGACTATTCATCAATAAGAGTATTATCCCCTTAATCACCCAAGAATATTTTCTCGAGCATCCTAACTTACTCACATCCATTTCAACAGTACGTTCTCTTCTTTATTATGGTCCAGAGTATCAATATCCTCTAAGAGCATGGTTAGACTTCGAACTTCTCAGGGCATTAGATATTCTCAAAATTCGCTTCTATAGCTTCCCACCTGAAATTCTCAAATTACTTCATTTGAGGTACCTTTCTTTAAGCTACAATGGACAGCTCCCCACAGATGTGTGCAAGCTTCTCAACCTTGAGTTCTTGATTGTTTTGCGCTACTTCAGCGTGAAAAGTTCTGGAGCTCCGTCATATCTACCTGTGGAGATTTGGAATATGAAAAAATTGTCACATCTACAAGTCATGGGAAGTGATATTCCTTTGAATACTGATCTTATCTTAGACAACCTTTCCTCACTTCTCGATGTGAGTGCTCACAGCTGTACTAGCCAGATTCTCGAAAGACTCCCAAATCTATGGGAACTAGGAGTTCGAATCGAATCATTACCAGACGATGAACCTTTGAGCTTTTTTAGCCATCTTAACATTCTTGTTCAGCTTGTTAGATTCAAATGCATAGTTGTGCATCCAAATATCGGGTCTCAACTTCCTCGTTGTTCCGTTCCAGCCTTTCCCGGTACACTTGGAGAGCTAACTTTAAGCGGGTGTGGATTTCCGTGGGAGTATATGAAGGTGATTGCTGCATTGCGGAAGCTTCGACATCTCCAATTGCAAAACTATGCATTCCTTGGCCCTGTATGGGAAGTGAAGAAAGATGAGTTCCCACTTTTACAGACTTTGTGGTTGGAAGATGTGGATTTGGAAGACTGGATATTGGCGGATAAATCCTGCTTCCCAGAGATGATGAACCTTGTTATGAAACACTGTTACAAATTGCACAAGATTCCTGATGCAATTGGAGACTTTCCAAAACTTACAACTATACAGGTGGTCGATTGCAGTGCATCTGCTATGCGGTCAATTCAAGCAATAAAGATGAGGCCGAGGCGCCGAAATGATTCTGTACGAATCATGGAGTATTCTTCATTGGATGATTAGAAGTTCAATGTCTCTAGATGATCATCAGAACACATCTCGGATTTTAAGGTAAACTGTTTACATATATATCTCTTGTGATTTTAGAAACTAAACTTTCACAGTTTCTCTTTACCCCTTTCAATTTACTAGCAGGATGCACAATTGCACATGAATTGCATGTGTTGCGCAATTTAATCTTATATTTCATGATGAAAGTTAATTTGTGTTTCTTTTAATTTGTCATATGTCGTGTATTTTGTGTAACATGATTATATCTATTATTTTTACTTAGAATCTTGAAAGGTCATAATATGTGTTCCATATGAATGCAATTTTAGTTAGTATCGATCTTTATTTTATTTGAAAGTTAGTTTTCGATACTTCTACTTGAAATTGTAGATAGTAAAATCATCGTTGGTACATACCCCCCCGGCGCGGATGCGGTAGATATTAAAATTCCTTTTTATATTGTCAAAGATGGTTAATGGGCCTCGTGACTTGCACGTGCTATCTCCGTTATAACGTTTTGGGATGATATTTGATGACTTTTTAAAATTATGGGATCAACTTTGATTATTAAGTAAATCTTGGGACCAATTTCGAATTAGGGGTTAAACTATAGGACCATCTCTGATATTTTCCCTTTTTATACTTTACAAATTACAATGTTGTGCAGTTTATGTGTTTTTATCTGATGGAGTTGTTTTTGTGGCACAAAATTTTAGGTGCCAAGAAAGCTGGAAGACGTTTGAATAAGTGAGGCATGAACACGAACAACTGAACAAGTAACCAAAAGATTTCAGAACCAGAAACTGTTGTTGGTGCCTTTAATTGCACGGATTATTTTTGAATTGTTGAAATTATTTGTGTGGAATTAAGTATCTTATGTGTGCATGTGTGTATGTTTCAGTGACTTGATTTACAATGTTGTGTAATGAGTGACTTGTTTTGCTGCCTGATACACATATACAGAATCAGTATTCTGTGACAACATTACCTTTCCTGAGGACGGCATTTAGACTAAGAATACTTGGTAGTCAAATGGGCCGTTAATAGTTATTACTTATTATCAACCTCTTCTAAATCAGGACTTTATTTAAATCTTATAGTTGACATAAATTTAATCACTGAAAATAAAATTCGTCATTGTTATAAGATCAATAATACATTAAACAGCCCATCGTCCTGTTTTCAAGCTTCAAAACAAATTCCAGATTAATGTATTCAAATACACTCCACATGTATTCAAACTTGAGAATCTTCAAACATTAATTTTTTATTCATATGTATCGTTGATCCGAAGCCTCAGGAAACTGACATTTAGGCTTAGTGAAATGACCAAGCACAGAAGAAATATCTGGAGCTAGTATCGGCTATACAGTCTCGTCGGTCTGCGCAAACTTGAGACAGCAGACAGCAAAAGTTCCGAGTAGTATGCCACTCCCCATAGAGGTATATAAGTGAAATTTACCAGAACATCCAGGGGATGTAAATGTAATTAGGGCAAACATTTAGGGGGGGTCTTTCTGTAATTCTTGGGAATCTTTGTAGTGTAGCTATTTAAACAACTAGGGGATCTTTATGTAGCCGTCAATTCCAGCAATTTCATTCCAACCAGCACGAGAGCTTATCTATGCTCTTCCAAGTGCAATCTTCCTCGGTTTCCTTCACTAATAGGTGCAACCAAACCATGTTAAGCCACTCCAATAATTGCAAGGTTTCATAACTATACGTTTTCACTCATTCAATTTCAAGGCTCATGACCAAGCAAAGTAAAAAATTTCAACAAGTATGTTAAAGTAAACAATTTCTTGATATTGTGCAGCGATTAATCTAATAATATTGCCAGCTCGCAATACTAATTAATTAATACAAGATTCCTAATTACAGCTGGGTGGATTAAATAATTGCTTTCATGTATCTATACTCTATTGTTAGTTGCGAGAGTCAGAGATGGTCTCTTGGATTGGTCTCTAAATTTTTTTATTTAATTTATTTATTTTTCTCCATTGTATTCGGAAGGTGTTTATTGATTTATTACTCCCACTTTTCTCTCACTCAACTTTTATTCTCATTTTTATATTTCTTTATTTTTTTAATATTTTAACTATTTTCTATTAAGGGAATATTACAATTTTGGTCATCCAACTACACAACTTATTTATTTTAGTCCCCTACATTCCAATTTTACAAGAATGATCACTGAACTACCACTTTTTTACAAACTTGGTCCTGTCGTCAGTCTTGTCGTTAACTGAAGACGGAACCCTAATTTTAGGCCAATTTTGGCGCCTTTTTTGCCTTTTCCCTAATTTCTTCCACCTACTAAGCAAAAAGAGTCATGATTAATGTACGTATTACTTATGTTTCTTATCTTCTTCTTATTTTTTTTATTGCCCTCACCGTCCCAGAACCTTTGCCATGCAAATAGCAAACTTCAGGTCACGTCAGGGGAAGTTTTTATATTATCTAAAAATTTAGGAGTAATTTGGGTAATTAAGCTAAACTTCGGTATACACAGTGTAATCAACTCTAAATTTGAAGATAATAGAAATGTAGTTTTGGGTTCACAGAATTTCTTAACCAACTTCGAGGAAGCTACCCGAATGTTAATGTCTTGTCCTCTTGCTGATACAACTCTAATGTCAAGCAAATCACCCAACCAAATCAGACATCCAATTCCTCAATTGCTGATATTCAAATTTGTAAACGCCGTACAGTTGCAATTCTTCAAACACTACACTCTACTTTTCTCGAGTGACATGCTTTCATTATGCCAAGAATTCTATGCATTGGGCAACTTAATACTGAAATACTTCAAGAAACCATCCCCCGATGCACAACTCAACTCTTTTCTCCGAATGCACCCGTTTGACCACTCGGCCCTTATCCATTTTTGCTCATCTTTTGGCACAATTATATAAACAATGTGATACCCCGCTCACTCACACATACAGGTACACGATACTTGTGGGTTTAATTCTGTCTACAAAGCACGGACACGACAAAAAAAGTGTTCGTGCAGTACCCGACAACACGGACACGCCTCGGACACGGTAAAAACTTGTTCGAAATTAAAAAAAAGGACACGGTGTCGGACACGGTGGGATGAAGTATCCGACACGGCTCGGACACGATGGGACAAATTTTATAATTAAATAAAGTTTTTTTATGCATTTTTTAATATTTTTAAATTTTTTTGGAGAACAAATGAAATAACAAACTTATTCTAGTTTTTAATTATACATATTTTTTTTAAATATTTTATTTTATCTAGATTATACTCATAAAATATTTTTATTTTTATATAAAATATTTTAATTTACATATAAAATATATTTATTCATATAAAATATAGACGTGTCGTGTCCTAAAATTTTTAAAAAATCTGTGTCGCCGTGTCCGTATCGTGTTGTGTCCGTGTTGTCGTGTCCGTGTCCGTACAACATAGAATTCCGTAATGTATTTGATTTCTTATGTATTTGATGCTCTTATGTGATTTATGATTCTATATTCTCTTCCTAATATGAATAACTTGAATTATATGCATTAATTGAATTCTTTGACGTTTGTGAAATATGTGGTTTATGAGTTTGATTTCCTGAGCATGCTATATGTGAGATATATGATTCTTGAACTCATTTGTATGATTTAAATTATGTTTAAGACTTGTTTGAATTAGTTTGGACTCAATTGTATTTATTTTGAATTTGTTTGGGCCTTTTTGCAATATTGGCCATTTGAGTCCCTAAACCTTATCTTGAGCTCGGGAACTCGGATTCGAGTTCCGATACCTTCGTTGAGTTTGAATCGATGATTTGGATTCAATGAGTCTAGTCCCATAACTTATCGACTTCGTTTCGACCCCTAACGACTCAGATTTCGCCCCACGTACCTATTACTCACCTATAAGCCAACACAAGAGGATACCATTGCTTTGTTGACTTTTCCTACCCCTTTTAGCCCCAAAATCAGCCAATCTCTCTCCCTCACACTCTCATAACCGATCCCCCCAATGGAAAAAGAGAGAAGAGAAGCTCCAAGATCCCAACTCCATTGTTGAACCCTCCAAGCTCAAGAATCCCTCATTTCTTGCATCCAATCTTCAAGGTAAGTTTATATTTTTGAAGCTCTTGACTTGGTGCATCTTCTCATGTATGTATATCTTGGTCTTATTTTGGGGATTTGTGAGGTTGAAGATGGGTGAATAGTAAGGGTTTGGGTGAATTTGTGACTTCTTATGATTCCTTGGCATTTGATGGCTTCTTGTGCATTTATGGAGGTGTTTGATGCATTTGCTTTGATTATTTATGGTTTCTTTGCTTGGTGGCTGATTGGGGAAGTTGATATCATTAATGCATATGATGGGTTTGTGAAGGGAAGCTTGAATATTTGGTTATTTGATGAATTTGTGGGAGATATATGCCTATTTGATGATTTAAAGCATGAATGTGGATTATAGCTTGCTGTAAGCCCTTGAATCATTGATCCTCCTTCTTATTTTTGTGATGAATGTTGAGTTAAGACTTAATTTTGTGAGTTTGATTTCGAGAATATGGACTTATATGGATCATATATGCATTCATGGGTAATGCTTGCTTCTTTAGAGTTCTTGTGATAATTTTGCATTGAAATGTTTGTTGTATGAACTTGAATTCTTGCTCTTGGATGTTCTTGGATGTCTTGAGGTGTGGATGCATGAATATGTGGTTATATGATGATAATTAGATTGAGTTTTAAGTGTTCTTGCATGAGTTACCTTGCCTTGGCCGAAAATTGGAGTTTTAAATATATTTTTGGCTCTTGCATAGGATCAATGACCGTGGGAACTCTGTGCAGAGAAACCCACGGCCATGGGAATGATGCAGAACAGTTGTGTGTTTCTGCATTAGATCCACGACCGTGGATTTTGAAGGCATGGACATCCACAGCCGTGGATCTCATACAGTGGCTCCGGCCGTTTTCATTCTTCATTTTCTCGCTTCTCGTCGTTTGTATTCGTCTCTCCCACCCCCATTATGACTCCTAAGATTTCTTAACATGTTATATTATATGTCACCTTGAATATGTTGGAATTTAGTATGATTTGGAATTCATTTGATTGAAATTGGATTCAATATGTCTCATATGGTACGTTTATGCACCTCATATATGAATTCATTGCATACATGAGCATTGCCGAGCATCTAAGTGGTTCATTTTGAGTCTAAGTTTTGTGTTTATGTCTTCTGTTGGCTCATGTACACCCGTGGTGGTGCTTCGTGGTCCGTTTTGATTCCTGGGTGAATCACGTGTGTTGTTCTTGGCTTCGTCGACAAAAAGTCAGGTTAGGTTATAGTTAAACCCTATGATTTGTGCACGTATGCTTCGTATGCAAACTATAGTCTATCTTGTGTGTATGAAATGATTTGATTTGGTATGATTTATTTGGTATCGCTCAACTTCGCTTCAAACCGTGTGCCTCTTATGAGTCAGGAGATACATGCTTTGGGATTTGATATAAATTTGACACAGAGAGGTATGTAAAGCGTAGTTGCAGCAAGGTTAAGGTATGTATTTGTAGGACTTGCTTTGTTTGATTTGTAGCGAGTTAAGTATATGTTGCGGTTTAGTATGGGAACCACCTCTTGATACCTTCGAGTGCAAAGTGCTACGTACCGAATGAGCCTATGTGAATTCTATGATATGATATGTTTTGGGGCCCAATAGGTGTGGGTAAGGGGGACCCGGGACGACCATCGGGGTGGTCGCCGGTTATGACCGCTGTGCACACTTCTATATGTATATGTAAAGGAACAACCCGGAGCTCACCAGGAGGTTTGGTTGGGCAATGAAACCTGAGGGTTTGAGTGTGCGCGCTCCCCTCGTCCGATATGGATGGTTTGGGTTGCGCAACCCTTCCATCACCGGCCTATAGTATGTTTGTTTCTGAGGAGCCCAGGATGGGATTTGTCTACTCGTACCCACCGAGTTATGTACGATTTGATATGTTAAGGGATGTGAAACGGGCATAGATTTCTAAGTAAGATAAAATATGAATCCTTTGAATACATATGTTGGAATACGATTTGAATTAATAAGATTTGATATGAATTTGTTTGATTTGAGAATTTGAATCCGTTAAGCTTTAATTGTTTTACTTTGATTTGAACCTCCCTATATATATGTAGCACGGGCAAACGTTTGTATGCAAAAACTATCCCCGGGTTCATAATACATGCATGTGATTGAAATGTGCTTTGCTCCTATATATGTGTAGCGTGTATAGGTAGCTCATCACATAGTCGAGTTGTATGCCTGACCTTTCTCCTTCCCCAATCTTTTAGTGTGCAGGTTTGCTTGGAGTTTGGAGCTAGGTGGAGTCGAGTCAAGTCTTTTGAGTCAGTCTGTCTGAGTCAAAGAATCTCAGCATTTGCATTTGTATTATTATGATTTTGAATCAATTTGTAAGACATGTATCTGTATATGTATGCTTTTGACATTTAAATTGCCCTTGTCGGGTTGTAGTAATGAGTAGAAAAGAGGCCTGAGGAGCCCAAGTTTATTTCTGGCTTATATGTTAAATTTCTGCAGGACCGTGGCCAATGCGTGCGTTCGAATTTAAGTCTTCTTCGCTATATGCATTCTGTTGGTTGGGTTTATTTGACAGGGTCTACGTTCCGCCTAGCTTAGGAGGTTTTCGCTTGTCATCCGTTCTCTATAGTTTGGCACGTGTACGGATTCTCCATTTCGTCACTCGTGCCGGACCGTAGTGCGGAGGGTGTGGTGCCTCACGTGCGGGGTGCTACAAACAACATTTCCCCCCATTTTCGTGACTAGTTGAGAATATCCAGTAGGATCAAAGTGAAACGTAAAACTTCTGAAAGTTGGATCCTCATTGCTCCTTTACGACAATAGGTAAAGCTCTTTACCCATTCCAAAGCTTGATCCAAAGTCTGAACCCGGTATATATGTGACACCCCGCTCGTGTTCACGTATAGATCTGTGCCACGTGTGAGTTTATTTTTTGTAATTGTATTTATTTTCAATTTTATTTGATGTATTTATATTTTTATTCTATTATTTCTTATTTGAAATATTTGAAATTATATGAAAAATGTGATTTAAATGCCAAGAATATGCCCTAAGTGAGATTATGATATTAATTCTTGAGAATTATGAACTTATGATATATGGATTTAATTCCCAAGGATGCTAATTTCATGAATTATGTGATATATGCGATTTAAGAATGTTAGACTTAATTGAAAATTTGGTTTGGACTAATTTGGAACTTTTTTAAAAGTTTTGTACTCATTTTAAAAATGAATCATTTTAGTACAATTGTGTACATTTAATTTATATCTTGAGCTACGGCACTCGGATTCAAGTACCGTCTGGGGCATTGGACTCCTTTCGACGATCCGGATGCAATGGAATAAGTTTCATAATTTTTCAATGCAATTTCGACCTCAGATTTCAGTCACTATAAACCTATATAGCCTTATGATGACCTACTTTTGAGTTATAAGACCTATTCTTGTACTTCTTTTGACCATTTTTCAACCCTCAATCAGACCTTATACATCCTTTCCTTCTCAACATCATCCATACACGTTTTTACCAAGAAAGAAAACAAGAAAAGAAGCCACAATAGAGAACACCTCCATTTCTCACCCCTTTGATCTCTTTTCTTCTTCATTTGGTCTCCAAGCTTCAAGGTAAGAGTGGATCTTTAATCTCCATGTTCTAAGCTTTATTTTCATCCATGAATTTCTTGGTATAAGCATGAGATCATCTGAGTTTGATTCAAGGCATGAATAGTTAGGTTTTCATCAAAAAATTTGAATACTTGCTCTATATATCTATGCATATCTTGAGTTTTGTGACTGATTTCTCTTGTTTTCTTGCATTATTTTCTTGCTTAATTGTTGCATTTTGCTGCCCTATGTTGCTGCTGTGATAATGTAAGAGTTTGATGGGAAATTCATGCCTAATTTGATCCCTTTTCTTGCCGGTTATGTGAGCTGCGTTTGTATTCAGTTTTGCCGCTGTTTCCTGCTCTTTTCATTGCCATTTTGCTGCTGATACTTTGAGGTTGCTGCTGTGTGAGTTTAATTTCGACATTAAAATAAAAATTTGATAAGTTAAATGCATGAATTGGGGGTTGAGTTCGCATGTAATTGTTGCATGAATTTGGTGCGCCTTTGTTGCCATAAGCGCTGCTGCAAATTTGTTGCCTTGCTGACTTGCTCTTCTTTTGGTGCTGCCTTATATGCTGTTGTTGGTTGAACGTCCGAAACAGGGGAAGTTTAGACCTGCTGTTGCGTTTCTTCGTGATTCAATATCTCCCCGGGCCGGGAGATTTTTTGGAGAGAAGTCCCCGGCCGGGGACTTGTTACTTTGAGGGTCAGTAGGTATTTCCCCGGACGGGGAGATCTTAGCTGCTCCAACTCTTTGCTATTTGTTTCATTCCTTACATTTCTTGTTAGTTCCTATCCTATTTGCATGAATTCTACGTAATTGGTGTATGAATAAGTTAATGCATGAATGATGACTAATATTATGAACTTGTGATTGTATGTACTATGTATATATATAACTAACAAGAAATGTAAGGAATGAAACAAATAGCAAAGAGTAGGAGCAGCTAAGATATATACATATAAAATTTAATAATATATATAAAAGAGGGGTAAAATAGTCATTTTATTTGAAAAAAGTAGAGAAATTTTCAATATGTGAGTTGCATTAGCCGGTTTTAGAGTTTTCCATGAATATTTTTTACAGGGTTTTCCTTGATATTTTCGTATTACACAAGGGAGTCCGGTGAAAATATCCCATATTATTAGTGATAAAATAAACAAATAAAAAAAAAAGAATGCAAGAGAAGAAAATAGATTAATAAATAAAAAATAATAATAATAACATCAAAAGACCAAAACAATTACCACTTGATTCTCTTGCTTAATTTTTGAAATGAAGCCTCAAACTTAATCAAATCATTGAGACTTGATACTTTTGTACAATATATACACAATAGTGTTGAAGTTTTCCTTGTAGTGTATATTTATTTATGCTTTCTAATAATTTTAATAATCTTGTATGTAATTGCTTTGGTGACTTAATATATAATCTTGTTCAGCTACATCACGTATGTTGTGAATTAATTTATTCTAACTTGTATTTTCACGATTTGAATAGGCCAAATTACTATAAATCTTTGTATCACCCAAATCATTATTCTTATTCTGTCAACTTGGTACAAATTAATATTTGCCCCTCGCTTGTGTATCGCTCATTTAGTTTGCGATCAAACCACCAATTAGAAAGCAAGCAATGGTCAAGTGCCACTCCACCTTGGAGATGTGGGATCAAATGAGCACCCCAAAAATATTAGTTATACATTTTTTAATTTTAGTTTTAAAAATAAGTTTTTTATGTTAGCAATAGCGACCTGAAATCTGATATTGTATAGTCCGTTTATCTATTTTTTTATAAAATTATAAATAAAAATAAGTGTTAAAAAAATAGTATTTGAGAAAGATTTTCATTGTATTCTTGTGAATCTTATATTATTAGTGTACGAGAGTCCTAAATATATAACAAATTGTACAAGGAACAAATCCCAATAAATCAGATCCTATCTCTAAAAATTAGGGATATAGTCAACCGTTCCATATATAGGTGATATCCAATAATAAAATTTTTGTATTAGGAATAATACCCTAAAAATCGGATTTTTTTTATTAAAGAAATTATGATAATTTTTAAAGATAAAGGAGTCGTGGATGGAAACTCCTCAGTAGTAAAGGGCAGAGTTTCACTTCCAATAAACAATCTAAAAGATAATGGTAGAGCATTTCTTTCACGAAATCTGAAAGCGAAATAATTATTATCCCCCTTCCTTCAACAAACATTTTAGGAAATATTATGCGAGTAGCTCAAATCGAATGAAAGAGTTCCAAAGATAACACTTAATTGTTTATTCGTCCTGTTT